>PVKM010001144.1:0-10413 GCA_004027735.1 Carollia perspicillata
AATAATGAAGGAAAACTTCCCCAATCTGGTGAAGGAAATAGACTTCCAGGAAGTCCAGGAAGCCCAGAGAGTCCTAAAGAAATTGGGCCCAAGAAGGAACACACCAAGTCACATCATAATTACATTACCCAAGATTAAAGATAAGGGGAGAATCTTAAAAGCAGCAAGAGGACAGGAGAGAGTTACCTACAAAGGAGTGCCCATAAGATATCAGCTGATTTCTCAAAAGAAAGCTATCAGGCCAGAGGGGGCTGGAAAGAAGTATTCCAACTCATGAAAGGCAAGGACCTACATCCAAGACTGCTCTATCCAGCAAAGCTTTCATTTAGAATGGGAGGGCAGATAAAGTGCTTCCCAGATAAGGTTAAGTTAAAGGAGTTCATCATCACCAAGCCCTTATTATATAAAATGTTAAAGGGACTTAACTAAGAAAAAGAAGATCAATAACTATGAACAATAAAATCACACCAAACTGTTAACTTTCAAAACCTGAACATTAAAAACAGAAGCAAACACTTAGCAAACAACTAGAACAGGAACAGAATCAGAGAATTGGAGATCACATGGAGGGTTATCAGTGGGGAGGGGGAGAATGAGGGGGAAAGGTACAGGGAATAAGAAGCATAATTAGTAGGCATAAAATAGACAAGGGGGAGGTTAAGAATAAATAGTATAGGAAACAGAGAAGCCAAAGAACTTATATGTACAACCAATGGATATGACCTAAGGGGAATGCTAGAGGGTAGGGTGTGCAGGGTGGAGTGGGAATGGGGAGAAGAAAATTGGGACAACTGTAATAGCATAAGCAATGAAATATACTTTAAGAAACAAAAAAACTGTTGTACACTTACACAATGGAATACTTACTACTATGCAGCACAAAGAAAGAAAGAGTTCCTACTCTTCACAACAGCATGGATGGATCTGGAGAGCATTATGTATGGCAAGTGAAATAAGCCAGGCAGTGAAAGACAAATACCATATGATCTCACCCATAAGAGGAACCTAATCAACAAAACAAACAAGCAAGCAAAATACAACCAGAGACATTGAAATAAATAACAAACTGACAGTAACCAGAGAGGAGGTGGGAGAGGGATAATAGGGGAAGGGCCATCAAGGAACACATATAAAGGACATATGGACAAAGCCAAAGGGGGTAGGTTTGAGGGTGGGAGACAGAGATGGGTGGGGCAGGGAGGCATAGTGGGGTGAAAATGGAGACAACTATACTTGAACAACAGTAAAAAAATAAATAAAAATATAAACAAAAGAAAAACCTGTGGTACATTTACGCAATGGAATTCTATGCAGCAGCAAGAAAGAAGGAGCTCCTACCTTTTGTGACAGCATGGATGGAACTGGAGAGTATAATGCTAAAGGAAATAATCTAGGTGGTGAAAGATAAATACCATATGATCTCACCAATAAGAGGAACCTAATCAACAAAACAAACAAGCAAGCAAAATAAAACTAGAGGCATGGAAACATGCAACAGACTGACAGTGACCAGAGGGCAGGTGGGAGGGAGATAAGGGGTGGAGGAAGGGGAAGGGTCAAGTGAAGGAACAGCTATAAATGACCCATGGACATGGACAACAAGGTGGGGAATGACTGTGGGAGAGAGGGGCATGGGTGGGGGAGGGGAAACAACTAGGGGAAATTGGGACAACTGTAACAGAATAAAAAGTGCAAAAAAACCCCAAGATTTCAAGGGAGCTAATTTTACCTGCCAGGGGCCCATTTAGCCTATTTTAAAGAACATACAGTTTTTTAAAGACTTCAGTGTATTCATTATTAGAGTGCAAATTGATTCTGCTAATTATAGATTAGCATAATCTACTGCAAAATCCTAAAAGGGCAATAGATACTTTGGTGTCACTGAATATGCTCATTAGAAATAAAACTGCAATTGTTTAAAGTTAGTTCACAGTTCAGATTAATGCATGCCCTTTTTCCTCAGTCTCATGAGTTAACTACTGTCCAGGAGGTATTTCTGTAAACTAGCACATCACTTATCATGAATACAATGGAAAGGGTAATAAATGATCAAAAAAGGCCTTGGAGCAACCAGCACAGATGTCTCAAAGTTGATGAACCAAATCCTGTAACTCTCTCCATATATTTAACCCTTAAGCTGATTTAATTCTTGCTTAACATACTAATCAGTCACACCAACTTGGAGAGCTGGTGGTTTTTTTTTAAGTTCATAACTAATTAGGAGAAAAAGGGTTGCTACATGAAAGGACACTGAGAGAAATGAAAAGTGACTACAGACTGCAGAAAAAAGACAGGGCATATGTACCTGTAAATAAATAAAAAAACAACAGTCTAGGATAATTTAGTGTAGAGTTAAAAGAACTACATTCCCTAGAAAACCCCAATATATAAATAGTTCAGTACAATAACAAATGAGTAAAATTATGCCTCTAAATGATAAGCAGACTTTTGACCATGTTGAATATATGCCCTTAAAAAGGCAAATAAGTTTACAGTGGGTGATCACTTAGTAAGATACTTAAATGTCTAATCACTATGTTATATACTTTAAACTAATATAATACTGTGTGTAAACAGTAACTGAAAAATCAATTTATTTAAAAATGGCAGATAAGTTTATACACACATGCATATGATTTGTAGCCATAATGGTTAACCTGAAAATGTGAAATGTGTTGATGCTTAAATATATAGTTCATAATATTATCATATAATAACAAAATAAAAGCAACATTATTGATTAGTATGTACAGATATCATGTTAAGCACTTTACCTGTATAATTTCATTAAATTTTACTAACAATCCTAAGAGGTAGGCTTTATTTTTTTTGTTTAAATTTACTGGGGTGAATTTAATAAAATTACAGAGATTTCAGGTATACAATTCTACAACACATCATCTGTATATTATAATGTGTGTTCCCCACCCCAAGTCAAGTCTTCTTCCATCACCATTTGTCCCCCATTTACCCTCTTCTACCTCCCCCCAGGGCCCTTCACTTCTGGTAATCACCGTGCTGTCATCTCTGTCAATGAGGTTTTTATTTTGCTTAATCCACTCACATTTTTCACCCAGCCCAGCAACTTCTCTCCCCTCTGAGAGCATTTTTCAAACTATTTTATTTATTTTTTAATTTATAATATTTTTATTTTAATTGTTGTTCAAGTAGAGTTTTCTGTCTTTTACTCCCATCCCATCCCACCCCCTCAGTGCTCCCCACCTCCCTCCCATTTCCACCCCCCCTCAGTTTTTGTCCATGTGTCCTTTATACTTGTTCCTGTAAAACCTTCCCCTTTTCCCCTGAAATTCTCTCCCCTCTCTCCTCTGGACACTGTCAGCCTGTTTTCAATTTCAATGTCTTTGGTTATATTTTGCTTGATTGTTTATTTTGTTGTTTAGGTTCCTGTTAAAGGTGAGATAATGTGGTATTTGTCTTTCACTACCTGGCTTATTTCACTTAGCATAATGCTCTCCAGTTCCATCCATGCTGTTGCATAGGGTAGGAGCTCCTTCTTTCTTTCTGCTGCATAGAATTCCATTGTGTACATGTACCATAGGTTTTTGATCCATTCATTTACTGCTGGGCACCTAGGTTGCTTCCAGCACTTGGCTATTGTAAACTGTGCTGCTATGAACACTGGAGTGCATAGGGTATTATGCTAAGTGAAATAAACCAATCGGAGAAAGAAAAATATCATATGATATCACTCATATGTGGAATCTAATGAACAAAATAAACTAACAAGCAAAACAAAAACAGACCCAAAGAAAAAGAAGTAGGTTTTAGTATCATTTCAACTTCACAATTGACTAAAGTGAAACTCAGAGAAGTTAAGGAACCAATCCCAGGCCACAGACAGACACAGACCTGGGATTAGATAGAACTCAGGCCAGTTCTTTGGCTATATACTATGCTTTTCCAATGGTCTGGAAAATACAGCTCTCAAAGCACCACTCTTTTCTTGAGAGAACCAGCTAGCTAATGTTTTAGTATATTTTTATTTTTCAAACTTGTATTTAATAAATATCTTGATTTATAAGCAGAAAGACCTATGATCTAAGAATCACATATGACATTACATGTTTATAAACATGTTTCATGTTTTAAGTTGAATGTAAAAGTAATAGTAAAAAAAAAACACCACGAGTTGTATGTTAGGTTCATATCCCAGATTCTCAGATCAGTCTGTATATACTTAGGATACTATTTCCAAATAAATAGCAAAGCAACAAAGAGATGAAATTTTAAAATACCAAATTATAAGTTAAGATCAGGTTCACCTATTGTTTCCCCCATTCAATTTAAAGAATTTAACTGAGAATAGATAAATGGAGCATAAAGGAGAGGAAAGATTGCAGAGGAGGCTGCTGTAGAGGATTTAGGAAAATCTGTTCCTCAGTTGTTCTAAGAGAGCTATGAGGGCATAAAATACATGCAAGCATAGTGTGTATGGAAGGAAACGGGTAGGCTAGGGAGATGCAATATCTTCATTAAAAGTGAAAATGAGGGTAACCTGTCACATGTACATATAAAGAAAAATGTACAATGAAAGCATCCACTCATTCAATTCCTTCTACCTAAATCAATGTTCTTTACTTATCTCTTCCTATTATCTCAAGCTTACATATTCAAGGGCCAGCTACAAATGTCACTTCTGCTGTGAAGTCTTACACGATGCCCACAGGTTTTTTTCCTTTTACACTTTGACTATAGCATCTATGATTTTTTTAAATGAGTTATTTATGTATGTGTCCTCTGTCCCCAATCTTAACATGAGTTCCTAGAATGCAGGGGACTCTTTCTCATTTCTATAGTTCCTTCAAATTCTAGCAGAAGGTTTGCCACATACATACTAGGTGTTGAAGAAATGTTGACTCAATAGCACTGGCTTAAGAGAGTGCATTATCGCCTAACTTACCTGAAGGAGCATTTGTTCTCTTTCTTTTCTTGCTTGACTCTCCTCCATTCTCAATGAGGCCTTCTGTGACCAGAGGGCCACTGGTACTCCCAAATTGCAGGGGTTCGTTGTTGTTGGCAGGGTCAAAGGGCAGCTGGTTCAAACCTAAAGAAGAAAAAGAAGCCAAAATTCAGACTCCATTAAGGACTGGGATTTCTCCAGATTTTATTGTATGAGCTATTGGAAGAAAAAGTAAACCTTAAGAGTCTAGAATAACCAGGGAATTCCTTAAACTAGTTGTTGTCCCTAATTTTTACAGATCTTAGTGACAAGTAGAATTAAAGTAAAGGGTCTTATAAGACTATGGCTCTATCATTTGTAAGATCCCCCCATTTCTGGGAAATCAGCATGACTAGCCACAAGCTTTCAATTATCTTCAACCTCTTCCCTTAAAGAGATAAGACCCTCTTTAAAGGTGGCTGACATATTTCACAGATATAGAACAAACATTTCAAAAATTTATATGGAACCAAAAACAACCCCAAATAGCCACAGCAATTTTGATAAAGAAAAAACAAAGTAGGAGGGCTCATAATATCTGATATCGAACTATATTACAAGGCCACTGTAATAAAACAGTTTGGTACTAGCATAAGAACAGACACATAAATCAATGAAACAGAATAGGGAGCCCATAAAAAAACCCAAGTCTCTATAGTCAATTAATATTTAACAACTGGGTAAGAAGCATTAAATGGAGTAAAAATAGCCTCTTTAACAATTGGTGTTGGGAGATCTGGACAGCTACATGCAAAAAAATGAAACTTGACCACCAACTTACACCATGTACAAAAGTAAACTCAAGGTAGATAAAAGACTTAAATATATGTCATGACACCATGAAAGTTCTAGAGGAGAACATAGGCAGTAAAATCTCAGATATTCCATGCAGCAATATTTTCACTGATATATCCCCTAAAACAAAGGACATAAAGGAAAGAAAGAACAAATGGGACCTCATCAAAATAAAAAGCCTTTGCATGGCTAATGAAAACATCAGCAAAATTAAAAGGGAACCAATTGTATAGGTAAATATATTTGCCAATGATACCTCAGACAAGGGTTTGATCTCCAAAATATATAAAGAATTCACATGACTCCACTCCAGGAACACAAACAACCTGATTAAAAAAAATGAGCAAAGAACCTGAACAGACACTTCTCCAAGGAGGACATACAGAGGGCCCAAAGACATATGAAAGGATGCTCAACATCACTAGCCATCAAAGAGCTGCAATTTAAAACCACAATGAGATACCACTTCACATTGGTCAGAATGGCCATCATAAACAAAGCAACAAACAACAAGTGTTGGAGAGGTTGTGGAGAAAAGGGAACGCTAGTACACTGTTGGTGGGATTGCAGACTGGTACAGCCACTATGGGGAACAGTATGGAATTTTCTCAGAAAACTAAAAATAGAACTGCCTTTTGACCCAGCAATTCCTCTGCTAGGATTATACCCTACGAACCCTGAAACACCAATCCAAAAGAACCTATGCACCCCAATGTTCATAGCAGCACAATTTACAATAGCCAGGTACTGGAAGAAACCTAGGTGCCCATCAGTAAATGAGTGATCAAAAAAGTATGGTACCTTTACATAGTGGAATGCTATGCGGTAGAAAGAAAGAGGGAGCTCCTACTCTTTGCAACAGCATGATGGATCTATCTGGAGAACATTATGCTAAGTGAAATAAGCCAGGCAGTGAAAAACAAATACCATGTGATGTCACCTATAAGTGGAACCTATCAACAAAACAAACAAGCAAGCAAAATATAACCAGCGGCAATGAAATAAAAAGCATACCAACAGTAACCAGAGGTGAGGGGGGAGGGGATAATGATGGAAATAGAGGAAGGGTCGTCAAGGAATATTTATTAAGGACCCATGGACAAAGCCAAAGGGGGCTGGATCAAGGGTGAGAGGCAGAGATGGGTGGTGTGTGCGGGGGGGAGAAAATGGAGGTAGCTGTACTTGAACAATAATGAAAAGACAGAGAAAATAAAAGTTAAAATTGCATAAAAATTCTTCATATAAAAATGTGGCTATGTTTGCACCCACTGTTTATTTGCAAAAGCTTAATCATGCATTCCTTAGATTATCTCTTGACAGTTTCTTATTCTTTCGTTGCAAGGGTTGTTGAATCAATTCAGGTATACTCTGAATATCCTGGTGTCAAAGTCTCTTCCAATGATGATATAGAGATTTCAAAAAAAAAAAAAGAAAACCATAACTACATAGCAAATGAGAAATGGAAACACAGATATATAACTTGCAAAGGGGGATTATTTAGTAATTGAAGTGTTGGGAGTAATGAGCCAGATTTTGGGAGTGTTAATCACATCCTCTTCAAATGATATCAGAAGCACTGTCATTTTACCAGTAGCTGCTGCACCACATAACATGGCAAAAGACATTTTCTACTAAGCCTTACACAATTCAGTGAGGGATCAGTAGACATAGTTGTTACTCCTCTGGCAGCAGCACCTGGATTTTCAAGTGCTTCAATTAAAACTCTCTGAAAAAGGAATCAAAAGCTTTGTTAAAGCCCAATGTTAGGCCATCTCTCTCAACTCTTTTATCCACTGGTTCTCTAATCCTATCAGAAGGATCAGGTCCACCTGCCATGGCTTATTCTTTAACCCTCAATTTTTCTGTGATCCACAGTCACATAATTCTGGGGCACTGTTTTGAAATGCCATTAAAAGCTTGAGATCCAGTCAGGTGAAAGTCAATCAGGTTTCAGTAAAATGAATGCTAAGCTTCTAACAAAACGACTTTCTGTTATTGTTTTGATTCTAACAAAACAACTTTAGACTATTGCTTTTAATTAAAAGTATCCCTTACTAATGTTATAACCCACATAACGAGTACTGTTTCTTCAGTAATCAGACTCAGAACACCTCCATTAGATGTCTTCTGAGAACTGTCAAACATTCTCACTTTACATCCTCTAAGTAACTAAGTGAAATAATGAAAACTTGCTTCTGTATCTTAAGTCAACCACTCACTGCATCGTATCTATGTCCTATTGAATCCCTACTATAAGTAGAATAAAAACACATCTGTGTATCAGAAAACATTCAGATCATGACCAAGACTATTTTCAAAGTTTCTAAGCTCCTAAAAAAGATCTCTCTCTCTTGTCTTCTCTCTCCACCCCCCCCCCATACAACTGTATTCCTGGTGCTGAGCACTATGCCTGCCACATGCGATATTGAATGAATTAATACTCAGTAGGGCAGGGAGGTGACTCATTCTATTAACTTATGTAGTTATTAAAGACTTGACAGCTGATAATCAAGAACTAATACCACAATTTAAAAGTTCTGATGCTGATTATATCAACATTGCTTAAAATAATTAGATTTCAAATGCATCCTCATCACTCAAGTACTACACTGCGGGATGGTAAAATCTTGATCAAAAGGAATGCTAGGGGATTAGGAGGTTCTAATTAATAATGGTTAATCAGAAAATTTTTTCTTATTTTGTTTTGCATTTGATAATTTTACAGAATAATATATTAATCCATTTCCCTAGTTTATTAAGTAGATGACTATGGATCTCTTACAGAGCTTCAGAGCCAGAGCCATGATCTATAAAAGGAGGTTAATAGTAGTATCTAACTCATGGGACTGTTAAATGGATTAAATTAGACCATGTATGTAGAACAATCTGCATAAAATTTGACATAGCAGATGCTTGATAAATATTAACTATCATTATTCTAACTTTGAATTTCCAATTTTAATTCATAGAATTGTTGATGTATAATGTGAGGAGATTAGTCTGCATTGGTATATCCTGATATTAGAATATGCTCTACTTTCCTCATTAAACCCTTTCATTGTTTGTACCTTTTTCTGAAAGTTGAAGGTGTCTAGGAAAAAAAAATCTCATTTTTTGTTTGGCACTGAATAAGATTGAGATTTCAAGTACTTTCTGTGTATCCACCTCAAATATGATCCAGATATGTGAACTTGACAATTCAGCATACCATCTCAGGACTTGTTTCTTACAGAAAAATATCTCATATCAAGGAAAAAGAAACATCTCACTCAGTAAGTTGATTCACTGAATACAAATCCACATTTTGTATTATTTCCCAGGATGCAATACAGTCTCCAAAGATTTCTAGTTGGAAAGAAGGGCTAGAGAAATAGCAAAATTCTATGATATCAGTGCTTCCTAGCTACTTTTATTGTATTATTTCATTCCTCCATTAGGACAACCCTAAATAAACCAATAAATCAGGAAAGCAATATATACTTATAGGATCTTTTCTGTGTCATGTATATGTGATAATGTTAAATGCTGTTTTAAGTAAAACTATGCCATTAAAGTTCTAAAGAGAAAGCCACTACTTTAATTTCAAGAATTCTTGTTGCTCAAATTTCAATCATGACGTAAATGTAAAATATTATCAATTACCATACCGTACTTCTCACACAAACTACAGAATTTATCATTAAATCTCTTATAGAGGTATTTTTTACCATTTTCTACTATACATTATGAAACTGAAAAGATATTAGATTAGAAAGAAACTTTTCAGTTTATATAGTTGATTCATCTATGCAAAGCAGGAGTCTTATCTATGAAGACCTGCAGGCCTAAATCCACTGGGCACTTCTTAACCTAGGGAGCAGTTCTTGAAATGCTCCTGGGAATTCAGTTTACTTTTCTTACCTTAAAACAAAACAAAACAAAACAAAACAAAACAAAACAAAACAAAACAAAACAACCACCTACTCTATTTGAGGGTTCCTTTTGTCCTCCCCAAAACTGCCTAGGATACATTTTATTTAAATGTTTACCTACTTACAACCCTTAAAATGAGCACATAGGGTGTTTAACTTTTTAAGGGTTCTATTGATATCAATGCAATAAAAATATAAATGAAGAAGTCACAAAGAATTAAGATAGCAAAGTTAGAAATTTTCTAAAGTCTTATACATTTCTCATAGTCCTCACTCTTTTATTTCTGAGGATAAATTTAATAAAAGTTTGAAACTTGACCATTCATTTCTTCTCACATCTTTTGCCTTCATTGTCAAAGCCTACAAAATGTATAGTTTGCCTAAGGGTATACAAACGGATAAAATAAAAAAATATATAACAAATATTAGTGTTATAGGTTTCTGATATTTCTGTATCTTATTATGTTCACAATTAAACAAGTCCATATAGTAATGTAATTTTCATCTAAAACCAGGTTGACCAGTTGTTATTTCATGCCATGTCAAAATACAGATTATCTGACTTAATAACACACCTGAGGCCACCTTAGAAAGTATGCACATTGGCAGACTGGTACAACCACCATGGAAAACAGTATGGAATTTTCTCAGAAAACTAGAAATGGAACTGCCTTTTGACTCAGCAATTCCACTGCCAGGATTATATCCCAAGAACCCTGAAACTCCAATCCAAAAGAACCTAAGCAC
>PVKM010001144.1:10513-84270 GCA_004027735.1 Carollia perspicillata
GTGGAAATGGGAGGGAGGTGGGGAGGGATGGGGGGTAGACTGGGATGGGAGTAAAAGACAAAAAACTGTACTTGAACAGCAATTAAAATAAAATTAAAAAAAAGAAAGTATGCACATTGGAGAAAGGTGGGGCTGGGGTGTTGGATAATGTCTTTTTATCCAATAGAACCAAGGAATTCAAAAATCTATGGCCCTGGCTGGTGTGGCTTAGTGGATTGAGCGATGGCCTTCAAACCACAGGGTCCCTGGTTCGATTCCCAGCCAGGGTCCTTGCCTGGGCTTTGGGCCAGGTCCCCAGCAGGGGGTGCATGAAAGGCAACCACACACATGTTTTTCTCCCTCTCTTTCCCCCTCCCTTCCTCTCTGTATAAAAATAAAATAAATAAAATCTTTTAAAAAATCTCAGGATGAAGCATGGTTCTCAGTGAATCCTCCAATCTGCAGGTCAGAGTTCACATACAATGATGTGTGCCATACAGATGCAAATGGTTTCTGAGCATTGGGGAAGGCACTGAAGAATTTTCATGATCGTTGTGAAAAAAGATCAATGATGTCTTTGTGCCCAGCTGCTGTATGTAATAATTACTATCACAATTCACTTTACAGAGCTTTCTACTATCAGGTCAAATTAGGACTATCCTGCATGATGCAATCTAACACTTTTAATGAATGCCCCAGGTTATAGTATGGAAATGTGAACCTGTGGATCCCTGCCACTTCTTATTTGCATCTGTGGCGCACAGATTTAAGATGGTATAGCCTTAGCAAAAAAGGCACACAGTTCTATGCTGGATCAGTTCCCTTTAAAAGAAAATGGTTAGATCCTGAGAAATCTGGTAAATCCAAAGCAAGGCAAAATCCATCTTTGGGAGCCCCTTCTCCTTCCTCAGTCTAACCCTGGAAATCTCTGACTTCATATTTTAAGATCTCACTACCTAGTGGTTCACCTGCTACTTCTTAAGGAATACTTAAAATCTCTAAAACATTTGGACTCCAGTATTACTACTCTGCAGCCGCAGGGGTTAGCAGCCAAAACAAATAAACAGTTCTAAGTTCCAGGTCTTAGCTGATGTCAAACAAATGAAACGTACTTTGTCAATTTTGTGAGTTCAATAATCTGTATAACTGGCATAGCTGCAGCAAGGTAATTGTAAAAAAAATTAATGGATCAGTGAAGATGATGGGAATATGATAAGAAAAAAAGGGCCAATGTCCTCTTCTACTAACGGGCTTGCTTGAATGGTGATGAACATAAGAACTTTCTGAGCAAAATTTACACTTACTTTTCCTTTTTCAAGGTATAATACAGGTCACAGTGGAGTTTTGTTGACAGTGATCCTTCAGCAATTTTAGTGACTCCCCAAACTACTTGGCCTGGCATTCAAGTCCTTCATAATAAGACCACACTCATTCTAAACCTTGTTTCCTACTGTGCCCCAGTTTGTACTCTACCTCAACACTTTATGAACTTTGCTGTGCACACATGTTCTCAAGGGATATTGTTAAAATGCAGATTTTGATTCAGCAAGTCTGGGTTGTGTTCTGCTTTTCTAACAAGTTCCTAGATGATGCTGATTCTTATGGGAATCAAACTTTCAATAGAAAAGGCTGATATTCTAACAAAATGGGACTATCTAGAAGTCATCAAATCATGAATTTCCTACCTCCACACCTTTGGCTCACACTGTTCCTCTACCTACTTCTTGATTTCTAACTTTCAGAATACTATCCTTCCTTTAGGGTTTATCTCAGGTGTTATTTACTTCATGATGCCTTTCTTGATCCAACTCTACCCAATCCAGTACATACACAGAAACAGAGCAGGGCCACCAGGGGAACTACCAGTCACTGACTATTAAGAATGTCCTCTGTTCACATCTATTATCCTAGTTATTACTCTTATTTCATTTCCTAGTTATTACTCTTATTTTACAACAAATAAAGGGAAACTTATAGAGTTTAAGTAAATGTCCCAAGGTCACACAGCTAATAAGCAGTGGAACAAGAAACTCGGGCTTCTAAATTTCTAAAACTCTATTCTGGCCCTTCATAGATCTTAATCTGTATATTCCCTATACATTTTAGAGCATGACTTGTGTTATATTATAGTTCTTTGAGTATTTGTCTTACCCTTCCTTCTACCACCATTAAGTTGTAAACTCTTTGAGGACAGACATCCCAGTCATTTTTTTTTATTTTAATTATTTTTCAGTACAGTTTTCTGTCTTTTACTCCCATCCCAGACCACCCCCCAGTGCTCCCCACCTCCCTCCCATTTCCACCCCCCTTAGTTTTTGTCCATGCCAGTCATTTTTAAAAATCTCTTCTCCTCCAAGATGCCTTGCATTGTGCTTGGTACAATATTATAAGTGCTCCATAAATGTATATTAATCTTAACTCAGCTAAAACTTTCAGTGCACTAGTTGTATAACCCATACCAGATGCCAAGCAACTTGCTTCTGGGGCCATCATGAAGGAAAGAGGCAAGTATGATTTGGGAGTTCATTCAGCATTCCTGGTATCCCCTCTATCCTAGGATTCCTGAAGACTCTTTGTGGAATACAGGTGGACTATCATACATTCTACCTCTAAACTTGACTCTACATAACTTCATTCTCCCTTTTAAAGAAACAAAACAGTCCTTCCACTGACTAAGATCCTTATAATAGAAAACACTGTAAAAGAAACCACATATATGGGTCTTCTCTTAATAGTAATATGGAAACAAGGTTTGGATTCCTGCTTTACATACAGTCAAGAAAAGGCAATCCCTAGAGAGGTATTGTCCAACACAGTTGATTTATCCAAAATGCAGCCATTATTATGCTAAGTGAATAAGCCAGGCAGTGAAAGACAAATACCATATGATCTCACCTATAAGTGGAACCTAATCAACGAAACAAACAAATGAGCAAAATATAACTAGAGGCATGGAAACAAGGAACAGACTGACAGTCACCAGAGAGGAGGGGGGAGGAGGATAATGGGGATAGAAGGGGAAGGGGCAAGACGAGGAAAATGAATAGAGGATTCATAGGGGAAAGGCAGGACAATTGTAACTAAACAACAATTAAAATGAATTAAAATTAAATAAAATGAAAAGTTCAGTTCCCCAGTTATACTAGCCATATTTCAAGTGCTTAATGGCCACATGTGGCCATTAGCTACTGTATTACACAGCACAAAATAGAATATGTATTTCCACCATCATAATTTTCTGGACAAGCCTTCTCTGGATTCAAACCCACATCCGCCATTTACTAGGTATGCCACTTACAAGGGGTATAAAACAAGTCATTTGATCTCTCTGAAACTGTTTCTGTACTGTAAATAGGGATGATAACACCTCCCCTCATACCACTTACAGGAAAGTGAGGAAAATTAAATGAGAGAATGTATGTTTAGGGCCTAGCATATATTAGACGCTAAATAAATGTTAGCTCACTTCTTCTAATCCAATCAGGGATTTATGTAAACTTGCCTCATAAACGGAATAAGAAAATTAGAGTACTGTGGCTCCTTTGTACCCAGACCACATCCTATTTACAGCTTGGAAGATGTTAGTTTTGCATTCATTTTACAACTTTTTCTTCCAGATAATACACAGAGATCAAGGTAAAACATTAATAGAGTAGTCTGTGATTGCTCTTTGCTTGTATTATTTTTAGGAGAAGAGACTATATTTGTCACCACCTTGAACTTTCCAACATGAAAGAACCACATTTCCCCCTTACAACTGAAATACCTCCTCCCAAAGCTTTAATCAGTGTTCAGTTTCAGCTGGGTACTGTATTATTAGGACACTGCTAACAGTGACACTAGAGCTGGAGTGGAGAAGTACCATTTCTCTCTAAATCCATATTTTCCTATGTTCAGACAAGTTCTCTGTGTTTTTTCCTGTGGGATTGATATATCCCAGGCCTGGTAAAGGTGAATTATTTGAGAAAAGTCTGAACTAAATTTGTTAAGGTGTTTGAGTTCCATGACCAGAAAAGCAAAATACATATTTCCAACTTCAAGAAAAAGAATGCTTCAGGACTCTTTTCCCTTGTGCAATTTAAGGCTTGGGAAACAAAGCAAAATCATATTCCTCAATGAAAACAAAGTTAAAAAATGTTGATTTGATAGAACAGTTCAAAGTGACAGATGGTACACAGGCGATATATCATTTTCCTTAGGACAAAGTTGGGCAGTCTTTAGAGGAACTGAGAAGAGAAAGTCTTATTTTCCTGTAGTTTAGCCTTGGGAACAATTATAGCAACTACTCTTCTCCCCGATCTTTGGGAGTGGGAGATTACAAAACTGGTTACTCATCAGTGCCTACTTTGTGCTGCCTCTAGGTCATGCTGCAATTCCTGTTGACCAATTTTCTATTTGAGTGACAGGTACAGGGCAGGTTCTTAACACACTGACCATTTGGTTATCTATTTAATACTTGAGAATGTGCCCAGAGGTATTGTATTATGGGCATCTCTATCTAAATAAAGTAAATAACTGCAGATTTCAGAGCCTGAGGACAGAGAATTTTTCTGGTATTGAAATTGGCGTCTATCTTCTCAGATCTGTAATGAGGTCTTTCCTTCAGACTGATTTATTTCATAAAGCTGATGTAATTATCAAAAGCAATCACAGTTTTCCCTGCAGAAACCATCCCACTGGTTTGGAAAACTAGCTAGTGAGCTGGATCTGGTCAGGAGCCTAAGCTGAGCTAGCCATTTCAGTAGGAACAGTTACTACACACAGAATACACCAAGATTCTTAAGACAACAGTACATAAATGGTAAAGAAGGTTCAGCAATAATAATTTCACATGCTATAAGTGAATAAAAATTGAAGTACCACTCAGGTAAATTTGCATTTCAGTGCAGGATCCTCTGAATGGGAAAATAAGAGCTGGAACTCTTTGTTTTTGAAGAGTAAATTTTATTAATTAATGCAAGGATATATGCATCCTTTAAGACTGATGAACTGTACTGCATGAATAACATTTTGTATCTTTCCTTTTCCTCAAATGTACACAATAATTTCACCAAATTTCCTTTCTCCATTCATTCAGCCTTCATTAACTATTTATTCAATCACTGTGGTAAAATTTTAATTACCTTTTAATTAACCAATGATGAGTTTATGATTTAGCATTCCCTAAAGATAGAACTCCATAAATATAGTAAATCTTCATTTACTTGTTCAAAAATTGTATCCTCCCTCTGTCCCCCACCCCATTAATTTTGCTATACTGTATCATTAATGGTGTGGAGTTATGCTTTCTGCATTCCTAATCTTAGGTTCCCATTTGGACTAGGTTTTAAAGAATGTATGATCAACAGCTCTGCTGTTGGCTGTGAAATTAAACACACAGAAGAAAACAGAGATTCCTGTAATATGCCAATGCATCTTTGTAGATTCATACCTTCCCTATAACAATTCCACTTCAGGAGTATCAATACAGGGAATAGTCAAATGATTAACTCTTTAAAGAAGTCCCTGAACTGAACTAAAAACAACAAAGGGAAAAGCTAGGATCTACTCCTTGAGAAGATAATGTGACTGTAAAGAAAGAGCCTGCAAAAAGAATTAATATGTGTTTGAAACAAGTTTTACTATTGCCGTTGTATAAAGGAATACATAGAATCTTAATTTTGCTCCAGTCTGGAGTCTAACTGAGGTATTCAAATATGTGCTGGAATAAATGAACCACTGAAATAATATCAACAGGTAGTCTCTCTTCTTATTCATCTAATTCATTCAAACAATTCTGTGTGTCAGTCAATATGCTAGGCCTTCAGATTTCAGGACTTGATAAGATGGTTTCTTTTCTCAAAAAGATCACAACCAGAAAGGGAGGCAGATAAATACACAGAAAATATGGCCCAAATTATTGCATCAGAATCATCTCCTGCCACTTTGTCCAAATACCCTTTGTTTCATTTCTAACATCTCAAATTCTTCAAATTTGCTACACTTTTTTATGTGTCTGTGCTATTTAAATTTATTCTGTGCTCACTTCAGTAGCACATACACCAAAATTGGAACAATACAGAGATTAGTATGGCCTCTGCACAAGGATGACACACAAATTCGTGAAGCGTTACATATCTTTTTTATTTTAATTGTTATTCAAGTACAGTTTTCTGTCATTTACTCCCGTCCCAGTCCACCCCCACAGTGCTCCCCACCTCCCTCCCATTTCCACCCCCTTAGTTTTTTTTTTCAGTATTTCACCATTGAATGTGATGCATTTATTCTTTTCCTTCCTCCTTCCCCTCCATTTGCTCTTTCACCCTCCCCTCTCTCCCCTTCTTTTCTCCATTTTCTCCTTTCCTCTTCCCTCCCCAGCCCACCCTCTCCTTTCCACCTGTCCTTCCTCCTTGCTTCCTGAGAGCCACTGTTTTGCATTATTTGGGGGCCACAGCTGGAGGTGAGGGAGGGGGCCCTGTGGACTGCCCTCTTCCCCAGCCACACTACCACCCAATGCCTGAGCATCTCAGGCCTTGAGGGAGCCCAGCTCTCTGTCCCACCAGTATCCATGGTAAGTGTGGGCTGTGGCAGCTGCGGCCCCATGAGGAGGGGAGGAAGATGCTAGCTGAGCTGCTGTTTTTTTGTTTTAAATATTTTATTTATTTATTATTTTTAGAGAGAGGGTAAGGGAGAGAAAGAGAGAGAAACATCAATGTGTGGTTGCCTCTCACGTGGCCCCCACTGGGGACCTGGCCTGCAACCCAGGCATGTGCCCAGACTGGGAATCGAACTGGTGACCCTTTGGTTCGCAGCTCGAGCTCAATCCACTGAGCTACACCAGCCAGGGGCTGAGCTGCTGTTGATTGTTGCCTTTGCCAGCCTCAGCTGCCAGGTGCTCTCATCACTGCACATGGCTGCAATCCTGGATGGCCAGACAGTGTGTGTCATGGCGACCGTCTGGCCCTGGCCCTCGTCCAGGAGCAGATCAACAGGATCTTTGAGGTCCCAGCCAAGGCCTGAGTGGAAGCAGACATCTCTGAGCTGCAGCGGAACAGCCGGTATGAGACTATGGACACTATGTGTCAGATCCTGCCCAAGGGAGCCATGTCTGTCCTGGGGCCCTCCTTCAGCCCTACATCTGCTTCCACCATGGGCCATATCTGTGAGGAGGAGACCCCCTACATGAAGGTGGGTCCCAAGTAGATGCCTCACCTTCAGTACCTTTGTTTCATGTCTGTCAATCTGAACCCCAGTAATGAGGATGTCAGCCTGGCAGTCTCCAGAATCCTCAAGTCCTTCAACTACCTCTCAGCCAGCCTCATCAGTGCCAAGGCCGAGTGCCTAATGCAATTGAAGGAGCTGGTATGAGGCATTCTCATCTCCAAGGAGATGCTGTCAGTGAAGATATTGGATGACAGCCAGGATCCCAAGCCGCTGCTCAAGGAGGTCCGTGATGACAAGGTGTCCACCATTATTACTGATGACAATGCCTCCATCTTCCACCTCATCCTCCATAAAGCCTTGGAACTGGGAATGACCTCTGCATTTTACAAGTACAACCTCACCTCTATGGACTTCCCCATCCGGAACCTGGACGGGATGGTGGAGGACTCCTAGAATATCCTGGGCAGCTCCATCTTCAACACCTCACATCCCTTCTACCCTGAGTTTGTGCACAGCTTCAGCATGCCCTGGAGGGAGAACTGTGAAGCCAGCACTTACCCAGGGCCTGTGCTGTTGGCTGCCCTGATGTTCAATGCTGTGCACATGGTGGTGAAAGCCTTCTGGGAGCTAAACTACAGTCAGGAGATTGGTGTGAAGCTGCTGGCATGTACATGGGCCACCATTTGGCCCCATGGGGCCAATCTCATGAACTATTTGCATATTATACAGTATGATGGACTGCCTGGGTGGGTTGAATTCAACAGCAAAGGACAGAGGACCAATTACACCCTATGCATCCTAGAGAAGTCCTGGAAGGGCCACCGTGACATCAGGGTGTAGTACTCTAACCAGACCCTGGCCATGAACGCCACTACCCTGGGCATCAACCTGTTGCAGGCACTGACAAACAAGACACTGGTGGTCACAAACATTTTGGAAAATTCATAAGTCATGTGCCGGCCCAACTTCCAGGCACTGTCAGGAAATGAGCACTTTGAGGGCTTCTACGTGGACATGCTGCGGGAGCTGGCTAAACTGCTACACTTCTGCTGCCACCTGTGGCTGATGGAGGACAAGCTGTACAGGGTGCCTGAGCCCAATGACTCCTGGAAGAGCATGGTCAGTGAGCTCATCAACCAGAAGGTAGACCTGGCTGTGGCTGCATTCACCATTACTGTCGAGTGGGAAAATGTCATTGGGACTTCTCCAAATACTTCATGACCCTGGGAATCAGCATCCTCTATTGAGTGCACATGGGGCACAAACCCAGCTATTTCTCCTTCCTGGACCCCATCTCCCTTGCTGTGTGGCTCTTCATGCTTCTTGCCTACCTGGCCACCAGGCTGAGACCCTATGAGTCGTATAACCCACACCTGTGCCTGTGGGTGTGCCCCTACATCCTGGAGAACCAGTACACACTGGGCAACAGCCTTTGGTTGCCTGTCAATGGCTTCATGCAGCAGGGCTCAGAGATCATGCCCCAGGCGCTGTCCACTCACTACATTAGTGGAGTCTGAAAACTCGAGAGATCCGGTGGCACTCAGCTGGCATTTCTACCTGGTGTTGATGTCTGTTACTTCGGCCTCAGTCCCCTCTTCCCTTCAGTTGTATTCTGGCCTGGCCTCCATAAGCACTCGGATTTGATACCTGTCTTTCAAGTAGCCTCTGGACTTCATTGCAGTTCATATGACCCTTCTCACCTCCTTTCCCTCATTAGAACCACAGAAAACTGAGGAGAATGCTTAGGAGATGGAATGTTCTACTGGTTTGATTAGAAGACAGGCCCAGAGAGAACGAGTGATTTCATATAGAGCATGCATTCGCATAGAGTCAGGGCAGGGCCAAGCTGGGCTCCTGCCCCAGCGCCACTAGTGAGCCCTCCCCACTGCCCGAGCCCAGCCCTGCACCCTGGCCCTTGATGACTTTCTCCAGGTCAATCCCAGGCATCAAGCCTTCTCAGGGAGAACTTCTTCTTTACCTACTCTTGTCAGTCAGAATTCCCACATCAACAGTCACTCAGCAGATGCTGTGCTGGCCCCTCCAAGTGCAAGGCACTCAGGTGAAGAATCAGCCCTCAAGAGGCAGAAGAGTTGAGAATAAACAAGTAAACAGATACATAAACACAGGGACACCATATTTTATGTGAAGAACATGTGCCAAAAATATTGTTTAATTTGAGACTAATCATAATGGTGGCAAGTTTTTCTTTCTCCCAATTTAGAGAGACTAACTGCCATGTAGCATTGTTTGCAATTCACTTGGTCTACTGGTTTCAAAAAAATATGTTGCAGTTATGGGTTTTTCATGAATACCCTTCTTGGGCTTTCTCTTGTTGCTTTCTTTTAGTTTTTTTTTCTCTTGTCAAGCCTGTACAGAACCTCTGGTTACAAAGAGTCACTGAATGCTGGAAGTGGAAAGGACCTAAAGTTTATAGCCCAAATCTGCCATTATACAAATAGACATGAGGCCCAGAGATTCCACACGTCTTATCCAAGTTTACTAGAGTTGTTAAAGGCAGAACTTGAACCAATAATAATAATAACTATGATTTAGTACTTGCCAGCTTAATGTCAATTATTATGCTAAATAACATTATCTAATTTATTTTTTGTAATAACCCTGTAAGGTAGGTACAATAAATTTCATCTTATAAATGAGGAAGCTGAAGCTTGGAGAGTCTGAAACTTGTTCAAGGTCATACAGCTATTAAATTGATCATTTAGTGAGCCTGGCTGATCTTGTTATGTCAGAAAGTAAGGAGACTTTCAAATGCTTATAAAAGCTTGTCAAATGGAATAAACCAGCTCGAAGGGGTGATACTGGTGAAATGTATAACAATGTGAGCATCAAAAATATTTAATGGAATTGGTTGAAGTACTTAGAATTAAGAATGATATATTATAAATACATAATTCTATGCAAATAATAATACAACAACAAACTCATTTGGTACCAGAGGTAGTTGGTATAACATTAACTGTGAAAAATGGTAATTTTTCTCTTACTTTGAAAATAGGTTATTAAAGGAAAGTAATTAAGCATTTATCCCACATTTTCATTAGGAACTATTATCAGGACAAACAAATAAAACTTGTTGATGAGAAAAAGTCTTATTTATAGCGGGATGTCAGATAATAAATGTAGAGGAATAATAAAATTAGAAAATCAATTTACAAACCCTTAATGAAATAGTTGATTCAGGCAAAGATCAACAAAAGATGCTAAAACCATTTGGTGAAAGACTGATGGAAAACTCGTGTTTTACCTGTTTGCAAAATTTCTCTCACAGATTACTTGCTAAACATGAGAAGGAAATTTAATTTTACAATTCTAGGATCAGGCTATCCAAAAGATCTATCTTAGCTTTGCAAATATTGGGAGAACTAGGTTCATGTGCCTTCTCATGTGATGAAATAGGAAGTATTTTTTTGTCAAAAAATATTTAACTTCTAGTTAAAATTAGTAGAAGGGATGGAGAAATAATTCTACTGCTCTATGAGGAAGTAAGCAGACAAATCCAGAAGGTGGGCTTTGGCAATAGAATGGCAAAACAGTTAAAGACTGAAGAGACACACAACAGAACACAGATGAACAAACCAGCTATAAAGACATTTGGGAGACAGTTGGAAAATATTGAATAACTTGTGGATATTAGATTATATAATTGTAAAATTATTGTTAGTATCATCAGAGATGATGTTATTGTCATCATATATGAAAATGTCCTTAATTTTTAGTGATGCCTGTTGAAATACTTAGGGTGAAATATCATGATATTTCACAACCTCTTGACAATAAGATCAGCATGGAAAATATGGCAAATGTTAACAATTGTTAAGTCTAGTTGATTGGTATGTGGATATGAACTATTGGACTTGCTCTATTTTTTTAAAATTATATCATAAAATTGGGAGGAAGCATTCTAGGTAAAGAAGGTGTTCCTGTTTGCCCTTAGACACACCAGTATAAAGAACAAATTTCAAGGGAAGTCCAAGAATGGGAGGTCAAGTCACAAGGCACAGTCAGCAGTACCTTTCCAAAGTGATTAGCAGGAAAGGGGACTGGGCTAAGATTTCTGCACCTAAGATAAAAGGCCACCACAACTGCTTTGCTCTGGGTCACCCTAAAAATTCTTAGTGGAGGATCTAGAGAAAAGTAGCTTGAAATGATGGAGGATGTCCTGTGCAGGGAGGAGGACACCAAACACCTGCAGTGATTGGGACAATGAAGTGGGAGTGGTGGCCAGAAAACTGGAGGTTCCCTGTGGCAACTTCACTTACCCCAACAAGCCAAGGAGCATGTCCACATCCTTCCTGGAGGATATGGTAAAGCAGAATATTCCCCTGCAGGGATTCTCAGAAGCCCCAGAGAAGTGGATGAACTTGGTCACTCTTTTCCTGCATTTCTCATGGAAGTTGTTGAATTGTAAAGTTTCCCTTTGTAAGAGATAGGCTATCTTCATGGATTGGAGAACTCAATATTGTAATAATATAAATCCTTCCCAAAGGAGCCCAGAAAAAGACCAACACATATACTATTATCTGACATTAAAACAAACAAACAAGGATATTTCTGGAATACTGACACAGTATTTTTTAATTTGGATACTGATTACATGGGAACGTTGGGTCCATGAAAATTTAACAAGCTGTACATTTATTAAATGTGCACCTTTTTTTGGTATATTATATCTCAATTTTATTTTAGGCTCTTTAAAAGAATTCAAATGATGTTTTCCAAGATTAAACTGCTATTGTTTAAAAAATAAATTTATTTTATTGCACTAATAACAATACAAAATCTACCCACTTGACAAATATTTAAGTGTAAAATACACTATTATTAACCATAGGCATGAAGTTGTACAGCAGATCTGTAGAATTTATTCATCTTGCAAAATTCAAATTTTATGCCCATTGCTTAGCAATTTTCTATTTCCCCTACCCCTCAGCCACTAATAACCACCATTCTACTCCCTGATTGTATGAGTTTGACTATTTTAGGCACCTCATATAAATAAAGTCATGCCACAGTAGTCCTCTGACTGGCTTATTTCACTTGACTAATGTCTTCAAGATTCATCCATGTTCTTGCATATTACAGGATTTCCTTCTTTTTTATGGCAGAATAATACCATTGTATGTACATATTATGTTACTTTTATTCATTCATCTATTGGACACTTAGGTTGTTTCCACATCTTAGCTATTGTGAATAGTGCTGCAATGAACAATTGAGAGCTAATATCTTTTTGAGATCCTAACTTCATTTCTTTTGGACAAGTACCCAGAAATAGCATTATTGGAACATACTGTAGTTCCAATAATGAACTACAATAATGAACTACATTTTTTTGAGGAATTGTACACATTTCCATAGGAGCTGTATCATTTTGCATTCTCACTGACATTATACAAGAGTTCCAATTACTTCACATCCTCACCAACACTTGCATAATTTTTAAAATAATACCAACCTCACTAGTGTGGAGATATCTCATTGAAGTTTTGATTTACATTTCCCTAGTGATTACAGAAATTAAGAATCTATTCAAATACATGTTGGCAATTTGTACATCTTCTTTGGAGAAAGGTCTATTTAAATCTTTAGTCCATTTTTCAAAGGACCTGAATATACACTATTCCAAAGAACATACAGATGGACAATACATATCTAAAAATATACTCAATATCACTAAACATCAGAGAAATGCAAACTAAAGTCACAATGAGATATCATCTCATATCTGTCAGAACTGCCATCATCAATAAATCAACAAACCACAAATGCTGGCAAGGATGTGGAGAAAGGGGAACCCTTGTGCACTGTTGGTGGGAGTGCAGATTGGTAGAGTAATTGTGGAAAGCAGTATGAAGCTACTTCAAAAAACTAAAAACAGAACTGCCTTATGATCCAGTAATCCCACTTCTGGGAGTATTTCTGAAGAAACACAAAACACTAATTTGAAACAATATATCCACCCTGTTGTTCATTGCAGCGTTATTTACAATAGCCAAGATCTGGAAACAGCTGAAGAGCCCATCAATAGATGAGTGGATAAAAAAGCTGTGGAACATTTATACAATGAAATTTTAAAATATTCTATAAAGGACACATGGACAAAACAAAAAAAGGGAGGGTAGGATCGGGGGGGAGTGGGGATGGCTGGGGTGTGGGGGAGTGGTGGTGGGGAAATGGAGAATGGGGTAAAGATGGGGAAGGTTCTTCAAGAAACATGTATAAAGGACCATGAACAAAGCCAAAGGGGTAGGATTGAGGGTGGGAGGCCAGTGTGTGGGGCAGGGGAGAGTGGTGGGGGAAAATGGAAACAACTGTACTT
Organism: Carollia perspicillata; assembly: GCA_004027735.1. Taxonomy (NCBI): domain Eukaryota; kingdom Metazoa; phylum Chordata; class Mammalia; order Chiroptera; family Phyllostomidae; genus Carollia; species Carollia perspicillata. The sequence continues at coordinate 23,976 of PVKM010001144.1, forward strand.
GAAAAACAATAAAAAAGAAAAAAAAAGAAATGTTCCCTTTTCTCCTCATTCTCGCCAACACTTGTTTATGGTTAATTTATTCATGATAGTCATTCTGACAGGTGTGAGATGATATCTCATTGTGTTTTAATTTGCATTTCTGTGATGATTAGTGACTCTGAATATCTATTCATATGTCTACTGGCTATTTGTACGTCATCTTTGGAGAAGTGTTTATTTTGGTCCATTGCCCATTTTTTAATTGTATTTTTTTTTGGTGTTTGGTTTTATAAGTTCTTTATAAATTTTGGATATTAAGGCTTATCAGATGCATCAGCAAATATGTTCTCCTATTCAGAGGGTTTTTTCTTCATTTTTGATGGTTTCACTTGATGTACAAAATCACTTTAGTTTTATACAGTCCCATTTGTGTATTTTTTCTTGTTTCACTTGCCAGGAGTATACCAGAGAAAATATTTCAATGAGAAATATCTGAAATTTTACTGCCTATGTTTTCTTCTAGGTCTTTCATGATTTTTAGTCCAACACTTAAGTCTTTAATCCATTTTATACTTTATTCTTGTATATGGGGAAGAAAGGTTGTCTAGTTATATGTGTATGTATGTATGTATATTTATGTATGTATCTGTGCAATTTCCCCCACAATTTACTGAATAGATTATATTTATCCCATTGTATGTTTCTGCCTCCTTTGTCAAATGTTAACTGACAATAAAGGTGCAGGTGTATTTTGGGGCTCTCTATTCTCTTCCATTGATATACATGATATTACATATCACATACCCACACACCCACACACACACGGTCTGTCCAGAAAAAGTAGAGCCATTGTTAATATAATGAGAATAGTTTGCATGACATCACTGTAACCTGGCAGCCTAGGAGAGTGGACAGGAATGTGTATGCATAAGCAAGGACAACTTCACTGTACTAGTTGGTGGGGCAGTAGATGCCATTGAGTGAGCATGTGTACTGTGTGGCCATCACATTCAAAATGACTGAGCAAGCAGAGCAATGAAATGGCATCAAATTTTGCATTAAGCTTAAAGATTCCTAGGTAGAAGCTATTCACGTGATTCAGAAGGCCTCAGCTATGGGCAACTGGTGATTGGCAGCTTCATCATGACAACACACCCGCTCATACATTATGTCTCACGTAGAGTTTGGCAAATCACCCAGATGACTCAGTACTCCTAGAGCCCAGATTTGGTGCCCTGCAACTTCTAGCTTCTCCTAAAACTAAAGTCACCTTTGAAATGGAAGAGATTCTAGAATATTGATGTGATTCAGGAAAATATGATGGGGCAACTGATGGCGATTGTGAGAACTGTGTCAAGTCTCAAGGTGCCTACTTTGAAGGGGACTGAGGCATCATTTTCCTATGTACAATGTTTCCTGTATCTTCCATCTTTTTCAATAAATGTCTCTATTTTTCATATTGTATGACTGGATACCTCCTGAGAAGGCCTCGTATGTTTGTTTTAAGGCCAGTACCATGATGTTTTGATTACTAAGGCTTTGTACTATAGTTTGATATAAGGTAGTGTGATTCCTCCAACTTTGTTTTTCTTTCTCAAAATACCATATTTTGCCATGTATAATGTGCACTCACGTTTTGGGCCCAAACTTTTGTGAAAAAATCTTCTAATTTTTAATTCAATTATTTATTTCTTTATATTTAGATATTTGGTTTTTGTATTATAAAGGAAATTTAGCATTTATTTTTGAACACATGGATATTGTTATTGCTTTCTAGAGTTGTTTTTAACACATAAGCATAAATAAAAGAATTAAACACATTTATATAAATTTTGCCCATGTATAATGTGCATTCTTATTTTTCCCTCAAAAATTTAGACAAAAGAGTATGCATTATACATGGCAAAATATGGTAGCTGTTGCTATTCATGAACTTTTGTGGTTCCATATAAATGTCTGGATTATTTGTTCTAGTTCTGTAAAATAGGCCATTAGTATCTTGATAGGAATTGCAATGAATCTGTGGATTGTTTTGGGAAGTGATGACATTTTAATGTTAATTTTTTCCTATCCATGAACATGGTATATGCTTCCACTTACTTGTATCTTCTTCAGTTTCTGTTTTCAGTGTCATGTAATTTACCGAGTATGGGTCTTTCATATTCTTGGTTAAATTTATTCCTAAGCACTTTATTCTTTTTGAAGCAATCATGACTGGGATTGTTTACTTACTTTCTTTTTATGATTATTCATTATTGGTGTATAAAAATGCAACTGATTTCTGGATATTTATTTTGTTTACTGCTACTATGCTAAACTCACTTATCAGTTCTAAGAGTTTTTTGTTGAAACTTCTATGATTCTTTATATACAGTATACATCATCTGCAAATAATGAGAGTTTTACTTCTTACTTTCCAATTTGGATGCCTTTTCTTCTTCTTCTTGTCTGATGCTGTGGCTAGGACTTCCAGTACTATGTTGAATAAGAGTGGTGAAAACAGACACCCCTATGTTGTTCCCAATCTTAAGGGCAACACTTGTAGTTTTTGCCCTTTCAGTATAATGTTGGCTGTGTATTTGTCATATATGGCCTCTATTATGTTGAGGTATGTTTCCTCTATTCCCAATATTCTAAGAGCTTTATCATACCTGGGTGCTGAATTTTATGATGTTTTTCTACTTCTCCTGACAGGGTCATGTGGTTTTTATCCTTCATTTTGTTTATGTGGTATATCACATTTATTGATTTGTGAATGTTGAACCAACCTTGCATTCCTAGAATAAATCCCACTTGATTATGGTGTATAATCTTTTTGATGTATTGCTATATTCAGTTTGCTAATATTTTGTTGAGGATTTTAGCATCTATATGTTCATCTGGTACATTGACCTAGAATTTTCTCATTTGAAGTGTCTTTACCTGGTTTTGAAATTAGGGTAATACTGGTCTCATAAAATGAGCACGGGAGTCTTCCTTCCTCTTGAATTTTTTTTGGCATAGTTTGAGTAGAATTTGTGTTAGTTGTTCTTTGAATGATTTGTAAATTCACCTGTGAAGCCATGTGGTCCGGGACTCTTACTTGGAAGTTTTTTGATTACTGCTTCAGTTTCTCTAGGTGTAATCTGTCTATTCAGATTCTTCAATCCTTTCAAGCTCAGTTTTGGAAGATTGTATATTTCTAGGAATTTACCCATTTTACCCTGTTTCTCCAATTTGTTGGCATATAGCACATAGCTGTTCATAGTATTTTCATATAATCCTTTGTATTTCTGTGATGTCACTTGTCACTTGTCATCTTTCATTTCTGATTTTATTTATTTTGGTCTTCTTTTTTTATTGATGAGACTGGTTAAATGTTTGTTAATCTTGTTTATCCTTCCAAATTATCAGTTCCTGGTTTCATTTGATCTTTGTATTTTTTACACTGTATTTCATTTATTTCTGCTCTTATTTTTATTATTTCCTTCCTTCTACTCACTTCTGGTTTGTTTGTTGCTCTTTTTCAAGTTCCTCCTGCCAGAAAAGAGGCCCGATTGACTATGCAGTTAATGCCCACTGAGTCCAGCTGGCTTGGAAGAGTAGAAGGCTGCACATCAAAAGGGTTGCAGGGCCCTACCAGCACAGATGGTCAGTGGGTGACTCAGTACAGAATGGAGGGTTTGGGTCTGAGTCTCCTATAAGAGTAGTGAGCTAGAAGCTGGACAGGCAAGAACTCAGTGCCTGAATTTCTTTGCAACCAGGCATCCCTAGAGCATTCAGCTCAGGAATTCAAGGAGACTGTACCTGATTTCCACATGTCTCCTACCACAGAAGGCCACCCCATGATGACAGAGAGCCAAAGAAGATCAATATAATTTACATAAACAATGAGGAGACAAAGAATCCCCAATTGAAAGGAAAGGAGGAATCCCCAGAAAGAACTAAATGCAACCAAGGCAAGCACTTATCATAGAGTTCAAAGTATTGGATATAGGGATGATAAAGGAACTCAGTGAGAACTACAAGGAACTTAGTAGGAACTACATCTGCATGAAAAAAGGATGTAGAAACTATATATAAAAACCAGTAAAAAATGAATAATACAATATCGGAAATGAAGAATACATCAGAAGGTGTTAAAATCTGGGTAGATGAAGCAAAAGATCAGATCAGCAAGTTGGAAAACCAGGTAGAAAACTATAACCAGTCAGAACAACAAAATGAAAACACTCAAAAAGAATGAAGACTTTAAGGGAGCTGCAGGACAACATGAAATGTAACAATATTCACATGATAGGGATTCCAGAAGGAAAAGAAAAGGAGCAACAGATAGAAAACCTATTTGAAAAAATGACAAAAAACTTCCCTAACTTGATGAGAGACAAAGTCATGTAAGTTCAGGAAGCACAGAGATCCCCAGTCAAAATGAAACCAAAGCCCACTCCAAGTCACATCATACCTAAATTGGCAAAATTTAAAGACAAACAGAGAATCTTAAAGGTAGCAAGGGAGAAACACCTAGCAACATACAAGGTAGCTCCCATAAGGCTAGCAGCTGATTTCTCAACAGAAACATTACAAGCCAGAAGGGAATGACAGAAAATATCCTAAGTAATGAAAAGTAAAGACTGGCAACCAAGACTACTCTACTTAGCAAAATTCTCATTTAAAGTGTAAGGAGAATAAGGAGATTCCCAGACAAAAAAAAGGCTAAAAGATTACATTTCAACCAAACCAGTTTTGTGAGAGATCCTAAAGATCTGCTTTAAGAAGGGAGGAGGGCAGGACACAAGCACGAAGGGGAAAAATAGAAATAAATGAGTACCTATCAACAATAACCTGGAATGCAAATGGTGTAAATGCTCCAAAGAAAAGACATAGGATAGCTGAATGGATAAGAAAACATGACATGCACTCTGGCTGCTGTAACTCAGTGGATTGAGTGTGGGCTGTGAACCAAAGGGTCACTAGTTTGATTCCCAGTCAGGGCACATGCCTGTGTTGCAGTTCAGGTCCCCAGTAGGAAACACATGAGAGGCAACCACATATTAATGTTTCTCTCCCTCTCTGTCTCTCTCCCTTCCCCTTTCTCTAAAAATAAATAAAATATTAAAAAACATGACATGCATATATGCTGTCTACAAGAGACCCACCTCAGAATAAAAAAGTACACAAGCTAAAAGTGAAGGAATGGAAAAATATATTCCAAGCAAGAGGACATGAAAAAAATCTTGGGTACCAATACTCATTTCAGAGAAAAGAGACTTCAAAACAAAGGCCACAACAAGAGACAAAGAAGGTTATTATATAATACTTAAGGGAGCTGTCCAACAAGGGGATAATACCCTTGTAAACATATAAGCACCCAACACAGGAGCACCTAAATACATAAGGAAAATCTAGCCCTAGATGGTGTAGCTCTGTGGATTGAGCGCAGGCTGTGAACCAAAGGGTCACTGGTTCAATTCCCAGTCAAGGCACATGCCTGGGTTGTAGGCCAGGTCCCCAATAGGGGGCGCATGAGAGGCAACCACACATAGAAAGTTCTCTCCCTCTCTTTCTCCTTCCCTTCCCTTCTCTCTAAAAATAATAAATAAAATCTTTTTTTCAAAAAGAAAAATCTTGGAGGACATTAAGAAGGAGACCAAAAAGAAAATTCTTGGAGCACATTAAGAAGGAGATCAACAGGACATTAAGAAGGAGATCATCATAGGGGATTTGAACACACCACTGTCAACAATAGATAGATCTTCCAAAAAATTAATAAGGATATTGTGTCATTAAATGATACCCTAGGTGAAATGGATGTAACTGATATATACAGAGGATTTCACCCCAAAGAAAGAACATATACATTCTTTTCAAATGCACATGGGTTAGCTTCAAAGACAAGCCACATGGCAGGACACAAATCAAGTCTCTACAAATTCAAGAAAATTGAAATCATATCAAGCATCTTCTTGGATCACAATGGCAAGAAACTTGAAACCAACCTCAAGGGAAAACTCAAAAACATTCAAATGCATGGAGACTGAATAACATGATTAAATAATAATTGAGATCAATGAAATCAATGAGATCAAGGAACAAAACAAAAGGTACCTGGAAACAAATGAAAATGAACACACAACAATAAAAAACCTACGGGATACTGCGAAGGCAGTCCTAAGAGAGAAGTTCATAGTAATATAAGCCTACATAAAGAAGACAGAAAAATCTCAAATAAATAATCTAACACCACATGTAAAGGAACCAGAGGAAAAACAATGAACAAATCTGAGAGTGAGTAGAAGGAAGGAAATAGTCGAGATCAGAGACTTGATTAAATGACATAGAGACTAAAAAAACAATTCAAAGGATCAATGAATCCAGGAGCTGGTTCTTTAAAAAGATAAACAAAATTGACAAACCTTTAACCAGACTCATCAAAAAGTAAAGACAGAGGACTGAAATAAATAAAATCAGAAACAAAAAAGGAGAAGTAACAATTGATACAACAGACATACAAAGGCTTGTATGATATTACTATGAACAACTATATATCATGAGATTGGACAATCTTTGCAAAATGGATAAATTTATAGAAACACACAATCTTCCAAAACTGAATCAATAAGAAGAAGAAAGCCTGAATATAGTCTGATAACAACTAGCAAAATCAAAATAGCAATTAGAAGAAAACCTTCTGGCACATAAAAGTCTTGGACCAGATGGCTTTACAGGAAAATTTTACCAAAGATTCAAAGAAGAACTAACTCTTGTCCTTCTCAAACTATTCCAAAAAACTCAAGAAAAGGGAAGACTCCCAAACTCTTTTTATGAGGACAGTATTATCCTACTTTCAAAACAGTTAAAGACACAGTAAAGAAAGAACATTACAGGCCAATATTTCTGATGGACATAGGTGCTAAAATCCTCAACAAAATATTGGCAATCCAGACCCAGAAATACACTAAAAAGATCATAAACAATGATGTAGTTGGATTTATACCAGGGATACAGAGATGGCACAATATTTGTAAATCAATAAATGTAATACACCACATAAACAAAATGAAGGATAAAAATCACATGACAATAGATGCTATAATGCCAATAGGCACTAAAAACGCATTTTATAAAGTACAGCACCCATTTATGGTAAAAAAAAAAAACCCTCAGCAAAGTGGGAACAGAAGGAGCATAACTCAACATAAAAAGGTCATATATGAGAAACCTAGTGAGAACATCATATTCAATGGAAAAAAACTAAAAGTCTGTCCCTTAAAATCAGGAACAAGATAAGGATGCCTACTTTCACTACTCATATTCCATATAGTACTGGAATTTCTAGCCACAGTGATGAGACAAGAAAAAGAAACAAAAGGCATCCAAACTGGAAAGGAGGAAGTAAAAATGTCACTACTTGCAGACAACATGTTAGTGTACATAGAAAACTTCATAGTCTGCATCAAAAAATTATTCCAACTAATATGCGAATTTAGCAAAGTAGTGGGATACAAAGTTAATTTTCAGAAATAGATGCCATTTTTATATACCAACAATGAACTCTCAGAAAGAGGAACTATGAAAAAAATCCCAAGAAAAATAAAGTACCTATGAATAAATCTAACCAAGGAGGTAAAAGACCTATACTCAGAAAACTATAGAACAGTGAAGAAATAAATTGAGGAACATACAATTCAATGGAAGTATATACTGTGTTCATGGATTGGAAGAATTAACATCATTAAAATGCCCATACTACCCAAAGCAATCTATAGATTCAATGCAATTCCTGTTAAAATACCAGTGCCATATTTCACAGATCTAGAACTAATACTCCAAAAATTTATATAGAATCAAAAAAGACTCCAAGTAGCCTAAGTAATCTTAAAAAATAAGCATAAAGTTTCAGGGATCACAATATCTGATATCAAACTATATTATAAGGCCACTGTAATCAAAATGACTTGGTACTAGCATAAGAAAAAACATACAGACCAATGGAAAAGAATAGAGAGCCCAGAAATTTATCTATGACTCTATAGTCAGTTAGTATTTTACAAAGTGGGCAGGAGCATAAAATGAAGTAAAAATAGCCCCTTCAACAAATAGTGTTGGGAGAACTACATGGTACATGCAAAAAAAAAAAAAAAAAAGAAAGTAGACTACCAACTTATGCCATACACCAGAATAAAATCAAAATGGATAAAATAACTAAACATAAGTCATCAAACCATAAAAGTCCTAGCAGAAAACATAGGCAATATAATTTAAGATATCCCATGTAACAACATTTTTGCCGATTTGTCTCCTAGGCAAAGTAAATACACACAAAAATAAGCAAACAGGACTCCATGTAAGTAAAAGCCTTCTGCATGGCTAAAGAAACCATCAACAAAATGAAAGTGGAACTGACTGTGTGGGAGAACATATTTGCCAATGATACATCAGACAAGGGTTTAATCTCCAAAATATATAAAGAACTCATACACCTTGACACCAGGGAGACAAACAATCAAATTAAAAAAATGAGCAAATGTCCTGAATAGAACTTTTCCAAGGAAGATATACAGATGGCTCATAGACACGTGAATAGATGCTCAACATCAGTAGCCATCAGAGAGATGCAAATTAAAATCACAATGACATATTACCTTACACCAATCAGAATCACCATCATCAATAAATCTACAAACAACTAGTACTGGTAAGGATGTGGAGAAAAGGGAACCCTAGCGCACTGTTGGTGGGAATGCAGACTGGTGCAGCCATTGTGGAAAACAGTATGGAATTTACTCATAAAACTAAAAATGGAACTGCCTTTTGACCAGGCAATTTCGCTGCTGGGAATATACCCTAAGGATCCCTAAACAACAAGTCAATAGAACTTATGCACCCCTATGTTCACAGAAGCACTATATACAATAGCCAAGTGCTAGAAACTGCCTAAGTGACCATCCATAGATGAGTGGAACAAAAAAACTGTAGTACATTCACACAATGGAATACTACTATGCAGCAGAAAGAAAAAAGGAACTCCTACCTTTTATGACAACATGGATTAAACTGCAGAATGTTATGCTAAGTGAAATAAGCCAATCGGTGAAAGAAAAATACCATATCATCTCACTTGTAAGAGGAATCAAATGAATGAAATAAGTGGTTGAGCAAAATAGAACCAGAAACATGGAAACATGGAACACATAGACAGCTGCCAGAAGTGAGGTGGAAGGGAGATAATGGTAGAAAGAAGGGGAAGGGACTAGTCAAAGAACATGTATAAATGACCCATGGACATGAACAACTGTGAGGGGATTGACTGTGTGGAAGCGTGGGGTGGGCTGGCTGGAGGAGGGCAAAGGGGGAAAATTGGGACAACTATAATATAATAGCAATAAAAAAGGAAAAAAAGATTAAAAATTGAAGTGTGTAAGAAAAAGTGATTATTGTGAGGTTTCCCTCCTCTCCTTTGCCTTTTGGTCTGGCTCTTTCTACCTTTGGGTAGGAGCCTGACTGAATGGAAAACCTGTCACCTTACAGCCACTAATTCGTAAGCACTGGTGACCTGCAGACCAGGCCTTCAGCTGGGATCCCCAGGATCTGTGCGCCATCATTCTGCAGCCCACTGACTCTCTGTCTAAAGAGGGTGGTAGAATAGGTGGAAGCTACATTAACCTCCTATGAGGACCAAACTGGAATTACATCAAAATTATACAAAAATCATACTGAATAACCAACTAAACAGTAGCTGGAAAGAAGGTTATAACCAAGGACATACAGAAAAGACCACTTCACCACGATGAGACTGGTGGAAGTTCAGAGGTGTGAGAGGGTTGGGTGGGCTCCCACAGGTGAAAGCTGAAGTCCTGGAGGGATACTTCAGCAGCTGGGTGGTTCCATTTGAGAAGTATGAGGTCTAAATACCAAGCTGGGCTCCCCAGCCTACAACACCAGAGCCTGGAAAGGAACCCAAATAACATCTGGCTTTGAAAAACGGCATGGTTACTGTTCATCAGGGATTGATGGCTAGAGATACAGAGAGCCTCTTAAAGAGCCAAAGAAAAAATTTCGTTTACAGCCACTTACCCTGGGCTCTGAAAGAGGGAGGGTACTGTGGACTAGAGACACATGAGGAGAGTCTGGGGCAGATGGCTGTGGGGAGAGATAGATGAAGAGTCAGCTGCCAGAATCCCTTTGCTGAGTTATTACCCATACTGCAGAAGCCATCTTTCTTAGAGCACTCCCCTCCAATTGGCATGAGCCTGTGTAGAAGCAATATGCCACCCTCAGAAACCCCTTTCACCCCACCTTGTGGACTGTAAGCTGGGCTAGAGATGAGTACAGCTGATGGTATCTTCAATGTTTAAGCTTAACAGAAAGCCTGCAGGGGAAAGAGGATTTCTGGGAGTTCTAAGACTTTAGCTAGCCCACCTCCAGGGCCTGGTGATAGTAAAAGCTGGCCTTGGTGCACAGCTGATTCTTTCTGCATACACCCAGGCCTAGCAGAAAAAACCACAAACTGTGAATCACTGATGCCTCCAAAGAGGTTTCTCAGGGCAAGTCAAAGGCAGCATATGACAGTACTGAACAACAGTCTTTGCATATCTACCTAATACATAGAAACAAACACAAAAAGCAGCCCAAATAGAAAGACAAAGAAACAGACCCCAAATGAAACAAGAGGAAAATTCTCTGGCAAAATGAAATGGAGGCAAGCAATTTATTGGATGATTTAGAGTAATGATTATAAGGATTCTGAAAAGTATGAAAAAAGACATAGAAACCACAAAAAAGGACCAGTCAGAAATAAAAAATGCAATATCTGAAATAAATAATATACTAGAAGATATAAACAGTAGGTCAGATGAACTAGAGGATCAAAACAGTGATTTGGAAGACAAGGTAGAAAAACATACCCAAGCAGAGCATCAAAAAGAAAAAAGAATTTTTTAAAATGAGGAGAGTTTAAGAAACCTTTGGGACAACATGAAGTAACGGCATCTGCATCATGAGAATACCAGAGGTAGAAGAGAGTTATAAGCAAGGGATTGAGAACCTAATTGAAGAAATAATGACTAAAGTCTTCCCTAATCTGGTGAAGGAAAAAGACACACAAGTCTTGGAAGCACAGAGAGTACCAATAAAGATGGACCCAAAGAGTCCCACACCAAGACACATAATAATTACAATTGCAAAGCTTAAAAACAAGGAAAAATATGAAAAGATTTAAGAGAAAAGCAGTTATTTGCCTACAAGGGAGCTGCAATTAGACTGTCATCTGATTTCTCAACAGAAACATTTCAGGTCAGAATGGATGGGCATGAAATATTTAAGGTGATAATGAAATGCAAGAACCTGCAACCAAAGCTATTTTATTCAGCAAGGCTATCATTTAAAATTGAAGGAGAAATAAAGAGCTTCCTGGACAAGTAAAATCTAAAGGAGTTTCTTAACACCAAACAAGTACAGCAACATATTAAAGGGGTTGCTTTAAGAAGAAGAAGTAAGTGGAAAATTTTTTAAAACTGGAAGAAAGTTAAAAAGTAAATTGGCAATAAATATCTATCAATAATCACATTAAATGTAAATGGCATAAATGCTCTAACCAAAAGACATAAGGTAGATGAATAGATAAGAAAACAAAACCCATATATATGCTGCCTCTAAGAGAACCAGCTCAGATTGAAAGACACACACAGACTAAAAGTAAAGGGATGGTAGAAGATATTTCATGCTAATGGAAAGGGAAAAAAGCTGGGGTAGCAGTACTTATATTTGACAAAATAGACTTTAAAACCAAGGCTATAGTAAGAGACAAAGAAGTACAGCACAAAATGACAAAGGGAATAATCCAACAAGGGTATATAACCCTTGTAAATATTTATGAACCCAAGATAAGAGTACCTGGATATGCAAAGCAAATCATAATAGACATAAAGGGAGAGACTAACCAAAATAAAATCATAGTAGAGGATTTTAACACCCCATTGACTTCAATGGAAAGATCTTCCAGACAGAAAAGCAACAAGGAGACAGTGGCCTTAAATGGCACAAAAGATCAAATGGATTTAATTGATATCTTTAGAGCATTTCACCCCAAAGCAGCCAAATATACACACTTTTCAAGTGCGCCTGAAACGTTTTATAGGGTAGGCCACATATTAGGGCACAAAACAAGTCTCAATGAATTTAAAAACATTGAAATCATATCAAGCATCTTCTCTGACCACAATGCTATGAAACTAAAAATCAATCACAAGAAGAAAAGACATGGAAGGTAAATAATGTGTTATTAACCAATGAATGGGTCAACGAATGAGATTAAGGAAGAAATTAAAAGATACCTTGAAACAAATAATGAGAACACAACAACCCAAAATCTATTGGACACAGGGAAAGCATTCCTAAGAAGGAAATTCATAGCATTACAGGCCTATCTCAATAAACAAGAATTAGTTCAACTAAACAATCTAACTTTACACTTAAAGGAACTAGATAAAGAACAACAAAAAAGCCCAAAATGAGTAGAAGGAAGGAAATAATAAAGATCTGAAGAGAAATAAATGAAGTACAGTCTAAAAATTGATACAAAAGTTCAATGAATCCAAGAGCTGGTTCTTTGAAAAGATAAACAAGATTGACGAACCTTTAATAAGACTCATCAAGAAAAAAGAAAGAAGACCCAAATAAATAAAATGAGAAATGAAAGAAGACAAGGAAAAATGACATCACAGGAATACAAAGGATTGTAAGAAAATATTATGAACAACTATATACCAACAAACTGGACAACCTGTATGAAATGGATAAATTCTTAGAAATAAACAATCTTACAAACTAAGTCAGGAAAATTCAGAGAATCTGAATAGACAGGTTACACCTTGTGAAATTGAAGCAGTAATCAAAAACCTCAAAACAAACAAAAGCTTTGGACCAGATGGCTTCATAGGTGAATTTTACCAAACATCTGAGACCTACCACCTCTTCTTCTCAAACTTTTTCAAAAAAATCAACAGGAGGAAAGACTACCAAGTTCATTTTATGAGGCCAGCATTATCCTCATTCCAAAACCAGATAAGCACACTACAAAGAAAGAAAATTATAGCCTAATATCATTGATGAACATAGATGCTAAAACCTCAAGAAAATGTCAGCAAACAGAATACAGCAATGCATCAAAAAATCATACACCATAATCAAGTGGGATTTATTCTGGGAGGGCAAGGATGGTACAACATTCACAAATCAATTAATGCAATTCACCAGATGAAAAATATGAAGGATAAAACCCACATGGTTATATCAAAGATGCAAAAAAAAGCATTTGATAAAATCCAGCACCAATTTATGATAAAAACTCTCAGCAAGGTGGGATTAGAGGAAATGTATCTAAACATAGTAAAGGCCATATACGACAATCCCACTGCTAACATCATACTCAACAGACAAAAAGTATAAGCATTCTTCTTATGACTGGAAAAGACTGGCATGTGCACTTTAACCTCTCTAATTCAACATAGTACTGGAGGTCCTAGCTATAGCAATCAGCCAAGAAGAAATAAATAGAAAACAGGCTGACAGTAACCAGAGGGGAGAGGGGTAATTTCAGGGGAAAAAGGGAGGGGATTATAGGAACAAGTATAAAGGACACACGGACGAAAACTAAGGGGGGTGGAAATGGGAGGGAGGTGGGGAGCACTGGGGGGGTAGACTGGGATGGGAGTAAAAGACAGAAAACTGTACTTGAACAAAAATTAAAATAAAATTAAAAAGAAGAAATAAATGTCATTCAGATTGGAAAGGAAGAAGTAAAACAGTCTTTATTTGCAGAAAACATGAAACTATATACAGAGAACCCTAAAGGTTCCACCACGAAACTTTCAGAATCAAGAAATGAATTTAGTAAAGCAGCAGGATATAAAATAATATCCAGAAATCAGCTGCATTTTTATATGCCAATAATGAACTAATAGAAAGGGAAATTAAGGAAACAATCCTATTCAAAATTGCTTCAAAAAGGATGTAAAGATCTGTACTTGGAAAATTATAAGATAATGAAAAAATTGAAGAAGATACAAATAAGTGGAAGCATATATCATGTTAATGAATAGGAAGAATTAATAACATTAAAATGTCCATGCTATCCAAAGCAATCTATACATTCAACATAATTCCATCAAGATACCAATGATATATTTCAGAAGACTAGAACAAATATTTTGAAAATGTATATGGAAACACAAAAGCCCCCGCATAACAGCAGCAATCCTGAGAAAGAAGAACAAAGTTGGTGAAATCATCCTACCTAATATTAAACTGTAGTACAAGGCCATAGTAATCAAAACAGTATGGTACTTGCATTAAAACAAATACAATGATCTGTGGAACAAAATAGAGAGGCCAGAAATGATCCCACATTTTATAGTCACTTAATATTCGACAGAGAAAGCAAGTACATACAAAGTAAGAAAGACAGTATATTTAATAAATGGTGTTGGGAAAATTGAATAGATTTGTTCACAAAAATGAAACTAGACTACCTTCTTACAGCACACAAAAGAATAAATTCAAAATGGATTAAAGACTTAAATGTTAGACCTGAAACCATAAAAATCCTAGAAGCATACGCAGTAAAATCTCAGGCATTACTCGCAGCAATATTTTATCTGATATATCTCCTCTGGCAAGGGAAAGAAAAAAAATAAACAAATGGGACTACATCAAACTAAAAAGGTTTTGCACAGCAAGGGAAGCCATGAACAAAATAAAAAGACACCCCATAGAATGGGAGAACATAATCACTGACACATCTGATAATGGGTTAACATCCAAAATTAATAAAAAACTTACAAGACTGAATAACAAACAAACAAATAAACAAACACCAACAAAACAAACAACAATCCAGTTAAAAAAATAGGCAAAGGACCTGAATAGGAACTTCTCCAAAGAGGATATTCAGATGGTCCATAGACATGTTGAAATGATGCTCAACATCACTAATCATTAGAGAAATGCAAATTGAAACCAAAAAGAGATATCTCCTCACTCCAGCCAGAATGTCTATCATCAATAAATCAACAAACAAGTGCTGGTGAGAGGATGTGGAGAAAGGGGAACTCCTTTGCACTCTTGGTGAGAATGCAGACTGGTGTAGCCACTGTGGAATGCTGTATGATGATACTTCAAAAAATCAAAAGTTGATCTGCTTTTTGACCCAGCAATCCCACTTCTGGGAATATAGCCTAAGAAACCCAAAAACACTAAATCAAAGAACATAAGCACCCCTATGTTCACTGCAGTATTATTTACAATTGCCAAGATATGGAAGCAGTCCAAGTGTCCACTAGTAGATGAGTGGATAAAGCAATGGTAGGACATTCATACAATGGAATACTACTCAGCTATAAAAAATAAGAAAAATTTACCCTTTGTGACAGCATTGATGGATCTGGAGAACATTATGCTAAGTGAAATTAGCCAGTCAGAGAAAGCCAATTACCATTGTATTTCACTCATACGGGCAATCAAATGAACAGCCTGAATTAACAGGCAAAATAGAGACAAGCTCCTAAAGAGAGAGCAGTTGACAGCTATAGGAGAGGTGGTTAGTGGGTGGAGGGATTGAGCAAAAAGGAGAAAGGACTCATGGGTATGGACAACAGTGTGGTGATTGCAGGCAGGGAGAGGGGTATACAGGGATAAATGGTAATGAGAAAATACAAATGAAGGGAAGCCCTGGTAATCAAAATGCTCACAGAATTGATTGAGCTTGGTCAAAAAATGAAAAAAAAAAAACAAGTGAAAGATACCCAAAATGAAATGAAGCAAAATATTCAGGGAACCAACAGTGACAGGAAGGAAACCAGGAGTCAAAGCAATGATTTGGAACAAAAGCAAGAAATAAACATCCAACTGGAACAGAATGAAGAAACAAGAATTCAGAAAAGTGAAGAGAGTCTTATAAACCTCTGGGACAACCTGAAATGTCCCAATATTCGAATTATAGGGATGCCAGAAGGAGAAGAACAACAGCAAGAAATAGAAAAGTTATTTGAAAAAGTAATGAAGGAAAACTCCCTCAATCTGTCAAAGGAAATAGACTTCCAGGAAGTCCAGGAAGCCTAGAGAGTCCCAAAGAAGTTGGGACCAAAGAGGAATACACCAAGGCACATCATCATTAAGTTAGCCAAGATTAAAGACAAAGAGAAAATCTTAAAAGTGGAAAGGAAAGAGTTACCTACAAAGGAGTGTCCATAAGGCTATCGATCAGCTGAAAAGAAAATTTACAGGCAAGAAGGGGCTGGAAAGAAGTATTTGAAGTCTTGAAAAGCAAGGAAATACATCCAAGATTACTCTACCCAGCAAAGCTATCATTTAGAATGGAAGGGCAGATAAAGTGCTTCCCAGCTAAGGTCAAGTTCAAGGAGTTCATCATCACCACACCCTTATTATATGAAATGTTAAAGGGACTTATCTAAGAAAAAGAAGATAAAAACCATGGACAGTAAAATGACAACAAACTCACAGCTATTAACAAATGAACCTAAAAAAATAAAAGAAAAACAACAAAAACTAAGCAAACAACTAGAGCAAGAGCAGAATCAGAGAAATGGACATCACATGGATGGTTTTCAGTGGGGAGGGGGAAGGGCGGAGTAGGGGGAAAAGTACAGGGAAGAAGAAGCATAATTGGTAGGCATTAAACAGACAGGGAGAGGTTAAAAATGGTATAGGAAACAGATAAGTCAAAGAACTTATATGTACAACCCATGGACATGAACTAAGGCAGAGGGGGATGCTGGAGGTTTGGGGGGTGGAGATGGAGGGGGGATAGAGGGGATGAAGTTGGGAAAACTGTAACAGCATAATCAATAAAATATACTTTAAAATACAAATGAAAACATAAAAAAATAAGGTCATTATTGATAGATATGTATTTTATCTTTTAATAATATTCTTTTATTTTTTCTTTCCTCCTCTTTTCTTCAAGCAGGGCTTTTAACATATTTTTTGTAATCCAGTTCTGGTGGTGAAAAGCTCCTTTAGCTTTTTTTTTTTTTTTGGTCTGGCAAACTCTATATCTCCTTCAATGTTAAACATTAGCTTTGCTGGGTAAACTAGTCATGGTTGAGGGGCTGTACTTCTCATCACTTTAAATATTTCATGCAATCTCTTCTGGTCTGAA
Organism: Carollia perspicillata; assembly: GCA_004027735.1. NCBI lineage: Eukaryota > Metazoa > Chordata > Mammalia > Chiroptera > Phyllostomidae > Carollia > Carollia perspicillata. The sequence continues at coordinate 41,110 of PVKM010001144.1, forward strand.
ATATTTCTGTTCAGAAATCAGATGGCAGTCTTATCAAAGCTCTCTTGTAAGTAACTAACAGTCTTTATCTTGTACCTTTTACGATATTTTCTTTGTCTGTAAAACTTTGGCATTATAATTATGATGCGTCATGGTGTGGGCCTCTTTTGGTTCTCTTGTTTGGAACTCTCTGTTTCGTTGACTTTTCTTTTTCCTTCACCAGGTTAGGGAAGTTTTTGGTCATTAGTTCTTTGGTCAATAGGTTCTTGATCCTTTGCTCTCTCTCTTCTGGTACTCTTATGATGAGGATCTTGTTACACACCATGTTTTCCCAGTGGTCCCTTAAACATTTTTCATTTAATTTTTTCCTTTTGCTGATCTTATTAGGTGTTTTATTTCTACCTTGTTTTCCAAATCGCTAATTTGATGCTGTGCTTCATCCAACCAACTGTCAATTCCTTCCAGTGTGTTCTTCATTTCAGATATTGTATTCTTTATTTGAGACTGGTCCTTTTTTATGGATTCCATGTCTTTTTTCATACTGTTGAGCATCCTTATAACCATTACTATGGACTCAATATCTGATAAATTGCTTGTGTCTATTTTGTTTAGCTCTTTTTCTGGAGATTTCTCCTGTTTTTTCATTTGGGGTTTGTTTCCCTGTCTCCCCATTTTGGCTGCCTCTTCATGTTTGTTTCGATGTATTAAGTAGTTCTGCCATGAGTCCTAGTATTCATGGGGTGGCCCTATGTAGTAGGTGTCCTGTGGTGTCCAGTGGTGCAGTCTCCTTGATCACCTGAAGTTGGTGCTCCAGGAATGTTGCTTTTGTGGCTCATGTGGGTTCTCCTGTTATAGTTGAGTCTTGATTGTTATTGGCACATTCCTGCATGGGATCGACCCTCTGGTTGGCTGTGAGGCTCACCCACCACCACTTCATGTGAGCTGCTATGCAGGGGTTCACCACACAAAGTAGAATTTCCCTCAGTAGAGTTTTGTTCCTGCTGAGTTCTCAGTGTTGATATGATGCTTGTGAAGTCTATTGGATCCTTCTCTGATGTTTTGTGAAGCTAGCAACTGTGTGTGTCAATTCTGAGCCTTTTGGAAGGGACTCTGGTGCAGTTCAATGTCAGATACTACCTGTGACTGGCACTCAGCAACCTGTTTGGAGGTACAAGTTATCCACAGTTTGTTGTTGTCTCTGCTAGGCCTGGGTGCATTTGGTAAGGATCAATCTGTGTGCCAGTGTTGACTTTTCCAGCACCAGGCCTGGGGGAAGTTCAGCAAAAGGCCTAAGGCTCCTCAAGATCTGCTTCTGTCTGCCAGCTGCCTTATGGCTTTGGTCACTGAAAAAGCCTCTGGCTGTACCCCTAGCCTGGAGTAAGCTCCACATAGTGGGTCTAGAGGGAGTCCAGAGGGTGGGGCTATTGCTTTCCACCAGGTTAATGTCTCAGAGAAGGGAGTATTCCACCCAAGAATGATGGCATCTACAGTATGGTAGAATGACTCAGCACAGGGATTGTAGTGGTTGTCCCTTCAGCTTCCTCCCCAGAGCCACAAACCCCGGACTCTCCTCATGCAACTCAGGGCTCCTCCACCCTACCTCCAATGAAGTCCAGGGTGAGTGGCTGCATAAGAAATTATGTGTATTGGCCCTTTAAGAGGGTGCATGTGTCTCCAGTGGACTCCCGTCTCTCCCTGGTGGAAAGAAAGCCCACTGCTTTTCACAGCCAGATGTTATGAAGGTACCATGTCCTGGCTTCAGAGCTCTGGGCTGGGAGCCTGACTTGAGGCTTAGATGTCATGCTTCTCAGGGGGAACAATATGAATCTCTCTCTATTACTACGCAACCTCAGCTGTCAACCGTAGGAGCCCAGCCAGTGTCTTTAGCGTCTCTGCCTTTCTTACTGATCTCAATGTGTCCTCTTCTGTAAATCTTTGGTTACAAGACCTTCAACTAGTGCCCAATTTATTCAGATTGACTGTCCTACAATTTAGTTGTAATTCCAATTTGGTCCTAGGAGGAAGTGGGTATAACATCCACATACTCCACCACCATCTTGGATCTGTTGTGCTACTACTTTATACTTTGATGTGATGCCACTTGTCAATTTTTGCTTTAGTTGCCCATGCTTTGGATAGCACATTATGAAATCACTGCCAAGACCAATGCCCTGAAGCTTTTCCCCTACATTGTCTTCTAGAAATTTTACAGTTTCAAGTTTTATAGTTAAATCTTGAATGAGTTGATTTTTCTGTATGGTATAAGATACAGGTCCAAATTCACTTTTTTGCATGTGGATATTAGTTTTCTCAACACCAGTTTTTGAAGAGACTATCTTCTACCTATTGTGCATTCTTAACATCATTGTTAAACATCAGTTGAATGTATATGCATGGATATATTTTGGGTCTCTCTATCCTGTACTTCTATATATAACATTCTCTTGGCTTGAGCTACAATTTTCCTTTTTTTCTACTTGGAGAGCTTTAGTCATCCTTCAAAACCCTACTCAAATGTCACATGTTCCTAATGTTCCTAAAGTGAAATGTTTCCTAATCCCCAAAGGCTCTTTCTACAGAGCCCTTTTATCAGAGCACTTATTGCAGTACCACATTGCTTGTTTTGGATGTTTATGGGTTCATGTATGATCTGTGCCTTAGAAAGCTCACACTTACAGCAGAGTACAGAATGCATTGGAGGTGAGAATACCAGTTAGAATAGCACAGTGATACAATGGAGAGATGACAGGAGTGTCACCTGAGACAGTGGCAATGGATGGAAAGAAATGAATGGATTTAGGAAATATTTATGAAGTGGAATCACTGTTATTTGGTATCCAATTGGACCTAGGAGTTGAAGATGGGAAAGCAAATTCTGATGTGACTCCATTCTAAACCTCTTAAGTCACAGTGCTGAATATTCTGCAGGGTTTGTGGGCTTTGCTATGAGTAAAAGTACAATCCATTGGAAACATATCCACAAAGCTATGAATAAAAATAAAACTTCTTGCAATCTCTATTTACCATGGCATAAAAGCTGCCAGAAAACACCAGCAAATGGCTTACACTTGACCTTTACTATGTATTCTTAACAAAGCCTGTCAAAAGATATAAATTTATCTGGAAAAATAAAGCATAATAATCTCAGAGGCAGGATAACATACTATTGGTTTAAGGAGGGAGAAAAATATTGTAATAATAGATCTCAGACTTGGTTTATTTTGTCTACAGCATTCCTTGACAGAAATGTCTATGAAGGTCAGGAATATTTAACAGATTCCTTTCCTTTCTCCTTTTATATCTGTTCCTTTTTCTCTTCCTCCTAGACAACTCCTCAAAATGATCTTATTAGAAAATTTTGCATTTTAATAGCAGTTGTCTTTTGGTTATTACAGTATGTTAGATTAAACTGACAATTCTCCTTTTAACAATACCCAAAGAAAACTTGGAAAAATTAATGCTACTTTGTTTTTCTCCTGCCAAAGAATATAGCAATGTGATTGTCTACTGGAGAAGAAGCACTCTAATCATCTTTAACTTTAAAGTAAATTCATTTTAGGAAGATGCTTGGAGACAAACAATTGACAGAGCAAATCAGGGCTCCTGAGAGCTTGTGAAGTGATGGATTGAGTTGAAGCTAGCCCAGTTCAATTTCATGAGTATTTTCAACTTAAGAGTTTATCTGAAACAAAATAGCACTGTATGAGAGTTAGAGTCATGCTATACAGTGAGAGAAAAGCCTTAAACATTGCACAGATTCTTAACACCTGAGAGTTCTAGGCACCCCAGAGGCAGCAAGCTTACAACCCAATTATTTGAATTAAACAATAGAGGAAGCTATTGTACCAAGTGAAGTCACAGTGTGAAAGTATGGTAACTTTCCCAAACTGCCTTAAAGAAGAATCCAGGACAAGGAAAGACATAACAATCTTTTCAATCTAGCTGATGTCACTGGGATCTTGAAATAGAAATCAAAAGCCAAAGTATTACTCTGACTTTGAAGATCATTTCAACTCACACTCCCTCCATAAATGAATTCTTCTCCATCTTCCATCGTGGTTGTTTGTTATTTTTTGAGCCCCTCACCCTTACGTTTGGAAAAATTCATCCTTTGAAAACAGATTTGGAATGGTCAATTTATAGGCTTGGGAAATTTGCAGGTTCAGAATTTTCTGGAAATTGGGCACTTGCCTAAGATTATGGTGAAAAGAACTGGAATAGCAATGAACTAAGGCCTTGGATATGTGACCAAGCAGCTTAGCCTCCTGGGCTGATGCAAAGCATGAACATATAGCTGCAGTGCAGTAAGCAATTCTATTTAGGAGTCTTCCTTTTGGCTTCTAAAAGGCAACTGTTTTCTTTGACACACATGTGACCCAAATGTGGTTTTCCATAAAGTGAACAATGCCAAAAGAAGGTCCCCTGTTCTTTTGTTCCTCACCAGCTACTCCCTGCCTCAACCCAGTCCCCAACCTCTCATATTTGTTAGGACTGTCCACAGAAGAAATTGAGAGTTTAAGGTAGTGTCTCATCCCTGACTGTACTTTAATACTACCTAGGGAATTTTTTGAAAATACCAATGTCTGTCTGCCCTCCCCACTCCCTACCCCCTAGAAATCCTTATTTAATTGGTCAAGGTGAGGCCTAAGCATATATTTTTAAAAACCACCAGCTGATTCTCATGTGCAGTTAGGATTGAAAACTACTGCTGTAAATGAAGCAAATGACAATTGACTGCCAAAAATGTTATTTTTTTTAAGTTGAAATCAGGCAATACTTAAGAGGGTAAGCTCATTTACTCATTACCTACAATATGCAGGGAACTGCATTAGTTGTATGGTATAAATAGGGTAAAACTAAATTTACCTAGTTTATGATACATCTGTGGAAAAGATAGAAAGATTGGAAGGGTTGCTTGCAAAAAAACAGCCTGCAGTCTTGGGAAAAATGTAGGTAAAGTATAGTTATAGGAGTATGTTCCTTTCCTTGATCCAGGAGATACCAGCTAAAATACTTTACAAACATTGTATCTGCTTTCTTATCTCCAGAGAAAGTTTCCAAACAGTCTTGAGAATTGTTCTCAAATCTTACAACACTTTGGATCCCAGGACAGTCACCCCTGCCCTCAAATTGATCATTCATTTACTCTGCTACATGTACAATGTCATGAAGAATGTTGGGAAGTACTTCATCTAAACTACAACTACATTTAATAAAATCGGGTTGTAATGTGGTTTGCCTGTGTCACCTCAATAATTCCTCAGTAAGTCCACTCAAACTTTAGGAAGAATCTGGTAAAATGTTAAAAATGGAAAGGAGACAATTAAGTATAGTGGAAGAACAGGCCACAAAGATACAGGTTTTTGTCTCTGCTCTTCCACCAACCCAGTAGGGAAAGTTTGGCAAGTCATTCTTGGTTGAGGTTCCTCCACCTGAAAAATGAGACTGGAATAATGTGATCTCTAAGCTCTGAGTTTATGAAAAACACTTAAAAGTCCACAGAGAAGACAATAATATAACTTAATACAAAACTCAGTAATGGATACTCTGGTTTCTCTTCAGATCATATAAATCTTTCACCTTTTACAAAACTCAGTAATAGGGTAGAAAATGAGAGGGGAGGGAGACCTGGAAGAATGCCTTCCTAGTACTACCTACTCAAAACTTATTTTGCAGTCAGGAAATTATTTAAGAGTAGTACATACAGTTAAGATGTCCTGAAAAAAAAATGAAAGAATTTCCAACACTGCTCCAAAACATCTTCATAAGAGTTTGAGAAAGATGACAGCTGAAATCACTTGCTTATGCACCCAACTGGGACTCCTAGCCAATCTTCTGAAGAACAGAGTGAACAGCCAATGAAATCCCAGCTTATATGAAGTATGGAAGCCAAAGATTGCACAGGACATTTAAAAACAGACAGTAAGAAGATTTTGTAGGCTGATGGGAAGGCCCCCAGGCCCTGCACCAGGACCTCAGCTGCTACAGACCCTGGGCCCTGCGCCAGAGACCAAGGCTGCCGCAGGAGCTTTGGAGAAAAGCCGGGTCAGCAATTGTAACTTCTCAGCTCCCTCCCCTCCCAGAGAAGGGAAGCCAGTCCTGCATCAGGAGAGACCTGGATGCTTGAAGTTACTGGAGGGATAATGACCCAGTGGGAGACACACAATAGGCTGCATTCCCCATCTGGGACTGTGGTAACTGGCTGGGACAGTATCAGAGAAATTGGGGAGCCAGGTGACATCTAGAGATGGGAGAAGAGTTATGCCACAACTGACCCTGACCCAGAGAGTCTCTGGACTGGTCACAGAGTCAGGCTGTTTTGAAAATCTGACTGCTTGTTAGTAATACCTCCACCCCGCTTCAACCAAGGAAGAATTCCCTAAGGAAAGGCTCTCAGCCCTGTGCAAGGACTTCTGACACTCACCGGGCAGGCCAATGAAAGAGCGAGGAAGAAGGGCACAATTTACTCCAAACCAGGATGCCTTGCGGACTTGTCAAAGGGGGACAGGAGGGGCTCAGAGAGGTAGCAGTCCTCAGAGAGATTTAATTTAATAGGGGAATAAACTGCCCTGAAGGGACTTTGCACACAGCACCCAAACCAACAAAGAGGGAGGAGGGGTGTGAGTTGCTCCCACTTGGTGCACCTAACAAACTAATCAAAGGGTGGCACAATAAGGTGGATTAAAGGTGGTGGACTAGTGCATATGGACAGTGGGGGCCATGCAGTGCTCTGAGGGCTTGGGCTGGAAGCTGAGCACCTCTGAATATTGTAGCGCAGACTAAACCCCCAACACAGAACCATAGGAAGGGAAAAATGAAGCTCAGACCCCTCTGCCTGAAGGATCAAGGAAGACCAGCAGAACCCACTAGGTGGGTTTAAAGTCAAGCAGAAGCCTTTTGTTATTTCTTCCAAGTGTAAGACAATAAGACCTGGAGCAGGGAAAGGAGAAAAGACAGATCCAGAGAGAGGTCAGATGGCCAATGCCAACAACTGAGACAAATTTCACTTTGCTATCCTATAGAACTTGAATTTTATTTTTATTTTTTGTTATTTTATATTTTAAATTTCTATTATTTCCATTTCAGTTTTCTTTGTTTGTTTGTTTGATTTATTGTTTGACTGGGTTTTTTTTTTGTTCTCCCTTTCATATAGCATTTTAATGTTTCTTCCTTTACTTCAATCATATTCCAATAACACACTACTCTTGGTCTTTTACCTTTTATTCTTCATATTCATATCATACATTTCTTGTCATATTACTGTTGTTCCAAATCCCACAAAACACCCTTCCCTTTTCTTGGTCCATTTCACTATCTTCCTCAGTTTTATTACTATTGTGGTTAACTTTATTCTCTTGCATACTTACTACACCACGTTGCTATCCCTTACCTCACTATATCTCACCATCTAACCTCACCTAAGTGCTCTGCTTTCTGGAGTCAGCTCACATTCTTTTTCCCCTCTAGTAAGAGTCTTCTCTTTTTTTTCACCTTTCATAAAAAGTGGCTTGTTGGGTGAAATATCATGGTTATTGCTGTACTCCTCCAAAGGATCTCCTATCTGATCCCTACTCGTTGTTACTTTAAATCCCATAGAATACTCTCCTACTGTCTTAATCCATTTCACCTTTGCCCTGCTCCTGATGACATATAAGACAAGGTGGGAGATGTGAATACTAACTAGTAAGCCTGCTGGAGGACAGAACCCACCAACAAAGGAGCCACCAACAGGTAAAACCCAAGTACAGTAAGAGAGACCACACAAACAGAAGAAAGTGCAACCCTAGGGCATCCAGACAAAGAGATCAAAGAGACCACACCACTGAGTCCAACAGAACTCCTACCATAGAAGATCACTCTACAAACACAGCCAGCAAAGCAGAACACTGGGAGTTGCAGCAACAAACAAAAAGACTCACCTAAAATGGGGAGATAAAGAAAGAACCTGCAATGGAAAGGAATGGAAGACTCCCCACTAAAAGAGCTACATGAAATGGAGGCAAGCAAGCTATCAGACACAGAATTCAAAAGAATGGTTTTAAGGATGCTCAAGGAACCCAGAGACAACTACAAGGAACTGAGTGAGAACTACAAAAGTATGAAAAGGGAAATAGAAACTATAAACAAAACCCATGAAGAAATGAAGAACACAATTTCTCAAATACAAAACACACTAGAAGGAATTACAAGCAGGCTGGATGAAGCAGAGGGCTGAATTAGTGAGCTGGAAGACAATGTAGAAAGAAATACCCAGGTAGAGCAGCTGCACAAAAAGAGAAAAATAAATGAAGACAGCTTAAGGAAATTAGAAGACAACATGAAATGCAATAACATTCTTATCATATGAATACCAAAAGGAGAAGAAAAGAGCAAGGGATAGAAACCCTGTTTGAAAAGATAATGACAGAAAACATTCTAAACCATTCTAAAACAGGAGAGGGTTAAAACCATGCAAGTTCAGGAAGCCCAGAGGGTCCCAAAGAAGATGAACCAAAAGAGGACTAATCCAAGACACATCATAACTAAAATGCCTCATTTTAAAGACAAAGAGAGAATCTTAAAAGCAGCAAGGGAGAAACAAGAAGTAACATATAAGGGAGCTCCAATAAGGCTATCAGATGATTTCTCTACAGAAACTCTACAAATCAGAAGAGAATGGAAATAAATATTCCAAGTAATGGAAAGCAAAAGCCTACAACCAAGACTACTTTACCCTGCAAAGCTCTCAAAATGGAAGGTGAAATAAGAATTGTCCCAGAAAAAAGAAGGTTGAAAGAATACACCTCCATGAAACCAACACTGCAAGATATGCTAAAGTGACTACATTAAGAAGAGGAAGAAAAAGAGTGAGGGAGAGAGGAACACAGGTAAAAAGAGGAGGGGGAATGAGTAAACAGCTATCAAGAATAACCTTAAGTGTTAATGGATTAAATGCTCCAATCAAAAGACATACAGTAGTTGAATGGTTAAGGAAACATGACCCATATATGTGCTGCCTACAGGAGACATACCTCAGAACAAAGGACCTATATAGACTGAAAGTGAAAGGTTGGAAAAAAATATTCCAATCAAATGGTCAGGATAAAAACCTGGGGTAGCAATACTTATATCAGAAAAAAACAGACTTCAAAACAAAAGCCATAAAAAGAGACCCTGAAGGACACTTCATAACGCTGAAGGGAAGAATCCATTAAGAACACAAAAAACACATATGTTGTAAACATATATGCACCCAACACAGGAGCACCCAAATATGTAAAAAAAATCTTGGAAGACTTCAAGGAAGATATAGACAGCCACACACTTATACTAGGGGAATTTAACAACTCACTGTCAAAAATAGATAGACCTTCCAAACAAAATATCAACAAGGATACTGCAGTATTGAACAATGCCCTAGATGAAATGCACTTAACTGATACATGAAACTTTTATCCCAAAGAAGCAAAATACACATTCTTTTCAAATGCACATGGAACATTTTCAAGGATAGACCACATGATAGGACACAAAAGAAGCCTCAACAAATTCAAGAACATTGAAATCATATCAAGCATTTTCTTGGACCACAAGTGCTTGAAATTAAAAACCGACCTCAAGGAAAAAACTCAAAAAACTCAAATTCATGCAGATTTATAGCATGCTATTAAACACTGAATGGGTTAATAATGTGATCAAGGAAGAAGTCAAAATGTTTCTGTAAACAAAAGAAAATGAACACACACTAGTTCAAACTTATGGGATATAGCAAAGGCAGTCCTTAGAGGAAAATTGATAGTGGTACAGACCTCCCTAAAAATGATAGAAACATTTCAAATAAACAACCTAACTCTACATCTACAAGAACTGGAGGAACAATAACAAACAAAGCCCCAATCAAGTAGAAGAAAGGAAATAACCAGGATGAGAAGAATTAAAAAACATAGAGACTAAATGAACAATTCAAAGGATCAATGAATCCAGAAGCTGGTTCTTTGAAAAGATAAACAAAATTGGCAAGCTTTTAAGCACACTCTTCAATAAAAAAAAGAGAGCCCAAATAAATAAAATGAGAAATGAAAGAGGAGAGATTACAACAGATACCACAGAAATACAAAGGATTATAAGAAATTACTACAAACATTGAAAACCTGGGTGAAATGGACAAATTTCTAGAAAAATATAATCTCACAAAACTGAATGAAGAAGCAGAAAGTCTGAACAGACCAATAACAGCTGATGAAATCAAAGCAGTAATAGAAAAACTGTCAGCACACAAAAGCCCTGGACAAGAAAGTTTCATAGGAGAATTTTACAAAACATTTAATGATGAGCTAACTCTTATCCTTCTCAGACTATTTCAAATAATCCAAGAATAGGGAAGACTCCCAAACTCTTTTTATGAAGCCAGTATCATCCTAATCTCAAAACTAGAAAAAGACACAACAAAGAAAGAAAACTATAGGCCCATATCACTGATGAACATAGACACTAATATCCTCAACAAAATATTAGCAAACTGAATCCAGAAATACATTGAAATGATCATGCAGCATGATCAAGTGGAATTCATCCCAGGGATGCAAGGATGGTACACTGTTCACAAACCAATAAACATAATACACCACATAAACAAAATGAAAGACAAAAATTACATGATCATATGAATAGATGCGGAAAAAACATTTGATAAGGTACAACACCCATTTATGATAAAAACACTCAGCAAAGTGGGCCCTGCCTGGTGTAGCTCAGTGGATTGAGCATGGGCCTGTGAACCAAAGGGTCACCGGTTTGATTCCCAATCAGGACATAAGCCTTGGTTGTGGGCCAGGTTCCACTATCCCCAGTAAGGGGTGCACAAAAGGCAACCACACATGGTTTTGCTCCCTCTCTTTCTTTCTCCCTTCCCCTCTCTCTAAAAATAAATAAATAAAATCTTTTAAAAAACACTCAGCAAAGTGGGAATAGACGGAGCATACCTCAACATAATAAAGGTCATATAAGAGAAACCTACAGCCAACATCATACCCAACAGGCAAAAACTAAAAGCTTTCCCACTAAGATCAGGAACAAGACAAGGGTGTCTGCTTTCACCACTTTTATTCAACATGGTATTGGAAGTCCTAGCAACAGCAGTCAGACAAGAAAAAAAAAAAACAAAGGTGTCCAAATTGGAAAGGAGGAAGTAAAACTGTTACTGTTCGCAGATGACATGATAGGGTACATAGAAAATCTATAGACTCCACTAAAAATCTACTCTACCTAATAAGTGAATTTGGCAAAACAGCGGGATACAAAGTCAATACTCAGAAATCAAAGGCACTTTTGTACACCAAGAAAAAATTAGGAACAGAAATCTAGAAAAAAAATCCCATTTGCTACAGCAACAAGAAAAATAAAGTACTTAGGAATAAACCTAACCAAGGAGGTAAAAGACCTGTACTCAGAAAACTACACAACACTGAAGAAAGAAATTAAGAAAGACATAAATAAATGGAAGCATATACCGTATTCATGGATTGAAAGAATTAACATCAATGAAATGTCCATAGTGCCCAAAGCAATTTATAGATTCAGTGAAATCCCTATTAAAATACCAATGACATATTTCACAGATATAGAACAAATGTTCCAAAAATTTATATGTAATCATAAACAACCCCAAATAGCCTCAGCAATTTTGAGAAAGAATAACAAAGTAGGAGGGATCATAATGCCTGATATCAAACTATATTACAAGGCCATTGTAATAAAAACTGTCTGGTACTGGCATAAGAACAGACACATAGATCAATGGAACAGAACAGAGATCTCACAAAGAAACCCAAGTTTCTACGTCAGTCAGTATTTGACAGAGAGGGAAGGAACATAAAATGGAGTAAAAATAGCCTCCTCAACAATTGGTGTTGGGAGATCTGGACGGTTACATGTAAAAAAATGAAACTTGAGCATCAACTTACACCATAAACAAAAATAAACCCAAGATGGGTAAGCGAATTAAACAGAAGTCATGGCACCATAAAAATCCTACAGAACATAGGCAGGTAAATTTCAGTTATTCAATGCTGCAACACTTTAACCAATATGTCTCCTAGAGCAAAGGACATAAAGGAAAGAATAAACAAATGGGACTTCATCAAATTAAAACGCTTCTGTACAGCTAAAGAAAACATCAGCAAAATGAAAAGAGAATTAACTGTATGGGAAAATGTATTTGCCAATAATATCTCAGACAAGGTTTTGATCTCCAAAACATATAAAGAATACACATGATTCCACACCAAGAAGACAAACTATCCAATTTAAAAATAAGCAAAGGACTTGAACAGATACTTCTCCAAGGAGGACATATAGAGGGCCCAGAGACATATGAAAGGATGCTCGGTATCACTAGCCATCAGAGAGATGCAAATTAAAACCACAATGAGATACCACTTCACACTGGTGAGAATGATCACCATAAACAAGTCAACAGACAAGTGCTGGAGAGGTTGTGGAGGAAAGGGAACCCTAGTACACTGTTGGTGGGAATGCAGACTGGTGCAGCCACTATGGAAAACAGTATGGAATCTCCTCAGAAAACTAAAAACATAACTGTGTTTTGACCCAGCAATTCCACTGAGAGGATTATACCCTAAGAATCCTGAAACACCAATTCAAAAGAACCTATGTACCCCAATGTTCATAGCAGCACAATTTACAATAGCCAACTGCTAGATGCAACCTAAGTGATCATCAGTAAACTAGTGCATAAAAAAATTATGGTACATTTACACAATGGAATACTATACAGCAGAAAGAAAGAAGGAGCTCCTACCCTTTGCAACAGCATGGATGGAACTAGAGAGCTTCCTGCTAAATGAAGTAAGCCAGGCAGTGAAAGAGAAATACCATATGATCTCACCTAGAAGTGGATCCTAATCAATACAACAAACAAATGAGCAAAATATTACCAGAGACTTGGAAATAAAGGATGAACTGGCAGTGCCTAGAGAGGAGGTGGGAGGGGATAATGGAGAAAATATGGGGAGGACTGTCAAGGAACATGTATAAAGGACACATGAACAAACCAAAGGGGGATATGAGGGCAATCTGGCTGTGATATCTGTCACTGCAATGCTTATCAGGGTTGATTCAGGTCATTTGGCTGGCTAGGTGGGTGTCCCCTTCCTCCCTCACTGATCCACGTGCATCCCTCCTGAAGCTGCTCACTCAGTCAAAGAGGATGACCTTCCCAACTAGAGGAGGACCATTCTTTGGCCAAGGGTATATGAGTAGCTGCACTCCCCTGCTAGAACCTCCAAACAAGCTCTCAAGGTCCAAAGGTTGGTAGTACGTTCGAGTATGGGAGGTGGGGATGAGTAGGGTGGGGAGATGTGGATGGAGACAACTGTATTTGAACAACAATAAAAACAATTATTCAAAGAAAAATAAATAAATAAATATGGAACACTTCAAGAAAAAAATTTTTCTAATTTTAAATCAGAACTTGTAAAGAAGTGCAGAAAAGTTGTTTGTTAATAAGATATTCACATACCAATATATGTTCTAAGTAACTTGTTATCAATTAATATTATTCAGAGAACAAGTATTGTGAAACTGAGAATAAGAATCTAATGCTGAAATGCTAAAAGCATTTCCTGACAGTTAGGAATAAATTACTGTAACTGACCAAAGCTGTATTCACAGGACACATTTCAAAATGTAATGATGCAATCACAAAACTTCTTGTCTCCCTTTGCCAAAGTAATAGGGAAAGATAGTAAATCCAAGCATGGCGTTTGTGTACACAAAGGAGTGGGCAACAATTACAATCTAGAGATATTTTAAATTTAATCTTTTTGTTTATTAGTATTGTTATATAGCAATGAGCATTAAGTAAAAAAAATTACTAATCAGTGTGCATTAAATACCAATGAGACAAAATACTCGTAATCCTCCGTCGTTCTTTTTCCCTGGCCCCTGGGTACTTTCAAACATTCATTAAATCTACTCTAATAAACTAATGAATTTTTGGAACTTTGCCTGTCAGTTTATGGTTTCTATTTTAATACATTTACAAAATATCTTTTTTTCAAAGCTCATTGTTTTTTAAAGAAAATGTTTTATTGTTGTTCAATAGCCAAGTGGTAGAAATAGCCTAAGTGCCTATCAGTTAATGAGTGGCTCAAAGCTCATTCTTCATAGTTGTCTTGCCTTTCAGAGATGGGATTGTGCTTCAGTAACAACCTTATTTGAGCATTTGGTGGCACAATTACAATCTCATCCAACATATAGACAATGACTGCGGGTTGCCTATTGCTCTTAAACACAGTTACATTTTATTTATTTTTGAAAAGATTTTATTTATTTATTTTTAGAGAAGGGAAGGGAGAGTGTAAGACAGGGAGAGAAACATCCATGTGTGGTTGCCTCTCGTGTGCCCGCTACTGGGGACCTGGCCTGCAACTCAGGCATGTGCCCTGACTGGGAATGAAACAGGGACCCTTTGCTTAGCAGACCAGCACTCAGTCCACGGAGCCACACCAGCCAGGGCAACATAGTTCCATTTTAGAGAATAGTGAATTGATTTTTAATTGGGTTGGCCAAAAAGTCCATGTGTTTTTTTTCTATAAAATAAAAAGACACATTTTTAATTTTCATCAATAACTTTTATAGATTTGGATAGTTTAAGTATGTTCACTATTTCATGCGTGGTATCATGTTGATTGTTCTCAGTTAATGTCTGGATTTGATCGCTATCAACTTCAACTGGTGTACCCGACAGTGGAGCATTGACATCCAGCAAGAAATCTTCAGCATGAAATTTCGCAAACCAGTTTTGACACATTCAATTAGTCACAGCACCTTCTGCATACACTGCACAAATCTTTTTTGTGTTTCAATAGTGTTTTTACCTTTCTTGAAATATGCCAAAATTATTGCATATTTTCTTCCATCTTCAATATTAAAATAGCTACAAAAAATCACCAATTTTGGTAAGTTTTTTAAAATGCACACTGGTATGACAGCTATCACAATACAATCTAACAAATTTTTTTAAATGAAGTTAAAAACAACTAAGTGTTACTATAGTTATCTTATGGAAAAAATGAAATGAACTTTTTGGCCAACCCAATATGTTTAGTAGGATAATAACCCTCATTTTACAGTTTAGTGGGAGTGACAATTATATTAAAGCAACTCTTGTAACAACTTCATTGCATGTCAAATGCTACAAGGGCCTATCAATATAAAAAATAAAAACTCCACTTTGGCCATTGCAAACCAGAGCGATGCATGACCCATGCCATGTGGATTGACAAATATAAATGAAGTCCAGGACAGTCTTCAAAAGAGTAGGACTATCTAAATGGAGTCTAAACTTGTGCCATACCATCTGTTCAAACTGCCATGTTACATTTTCTTTAACTGTAACTTTGAGAAATCTTTTATATTATGATCTTTAAGTTAAATATTCTCAGGATGATAGCCAACATTGAAGGACTGCACTCCATGATTTATACCAGAATGCCAGAAACTAAAGTCTTGGAGCACTAGGACATTATTTTCAACTCCTTGCCTAACAATAACTGACATTACTATAGAATTTTACAGCTTACCTAGTGCTTCCATAACATCCCAGTGATGGAGGAAGGGATTCATGTCTTTAGTTTGTAGATGAGAAAACTGCAGCTCAGAGGAGCTTTGTGATTTTCCCAAAGTTATAACATGAATATGTGTGGAAGAGCTGGAACCTAGACCTTCTGACTACAAAATATTCCCCTGTACCAGGTTACCTCACCTGTAGGGTTTGTGCTGGTATTAACATTTTTACTGGTGCATGGCTCACCACTGACAAAAGGGAAAGTGTAAACATTGCCTCCAATATATTTTGGTAGGAAATAAATCAAATTGATTAAAATAACTATGACAACATAACATAATTATTCAACATAACATATCTTCATAACAGAGTAATTCATTGGAGTGTAACTTCACGCATAAGAGCTGGAGTTCTTAATTTTAAGTTTTGTTTTCATTTTACATACAGATTAACAAAAAATAGCCCTGGCTGGTATAGCTCAGTGGATTGAGCATGGGCTGGTGCACCAAAGGGTCACTGGTTCAATTCCCAGTGACGGCACATACCTGTGTTGCAGGCCAGGTCCCCAGTAGGGGGTGTGTGACAGACAACCACACTGATGTTTCTCTCCCACTCTTTCTCCTTCCCTTCCCCTCTCTCTAAAAATAAATAAATATAGCCTTAAAATTATAAAAATATAAATGTATTTCTCATTCTTGACCTAAATTTCAAGAATTTAAATTTCTAACGGAAGTAGATACTTGACTTTAAGTTACATTGTTAAAGGTTTTCAAGTTGTCACCTCTGCTTTTCCAAATAGTAAATCTAAGAAATTACCTTTTAAAGGTCATTGTTCATTCATTACGTGTCTGTCCACCCAGTCAATCATCTGATCTTCCAAATGACATTTGCAGAATGCCTACTTTGAGCCAAGCAACAAGACAGATGCAGATTCTGCCTGAAGTTCCTGCTGTCTTACTTCCTTAGACTAAGAACTCCTTGAAGACAGGAATCCTGTTGTTCTGCACAGAATATAGCCAGTTCTATTTGCAGAAAATCACTTAAACTTTTTTTTTTTGACAGTGAGATTTCTGGCTCCCTCTGCCACCCACTAGTCCCTTCATACATGTGAAAGTTAGAGGAAGAAACAGCACAGTCTGCTTATCAAGTCTGACCTTTGGATAATGACTCCAGTTCTCCCATCTGAGGTTGCTGCCTTTCTGACTTGTGGTCAACAAATTGATTCAGCTCCAAATGGCAATATATGGGTTGCTGCTTCCCAGATATCTGCTAGCAAGCTACATTTTTAAAACAGTTGCTTCTGCCCTTTAGCATAGTAGTGAACTGTATCACCAAGTGTACTGTCTTGTCTGGTTCAGTGAGAAATTGAAGCTTACAGAGAAGATGTAGATAAATTTGAAAAGGCTCAAAATGCAGGAACATTCTCTCATTGCTTTCAATAAGCTTGATTTTTTATTTTAATAATAATAACTTATATTCAGAAACTGATATTACCTTTTCTTTTTTAAAATCATTTTTTATTTTCAATTACAGTTGACATGCAATATTATATTAGTTTCAGATATACACCCCAGTGATTAGACATTATATAACTTACTATGTGATCATCTTAATAAATGTTGAACCCACCTGACAACATACATAGTTATTAGAATATTATTGACTATATTCACTTTTTTGTACTATACATCCCAATGACAACTCTGTAACTACCAATTTGTGCTTCTTTTTTATTTTATCTTTTTATTGATTTGAGAGAGAGAGAGAGAGAGAGAGAGAGAGAGAGAGAGAGAGAGAGAGAGAGAGAGAGATTTGTTGTTCTACTTATTTATTCATTCATTGGTTGATTCTTGTATGTGCCCTGACCAGGGATCAAACCTGCAACCTTGGCGTATCAGGATGATGGTCTAACAACTAAGTACTCCCTTCACCTTTTTCATCCATCACCCAATGCCCCTCCCATCTGGTAACCATAAAACTGTTCCCTGTATCCATCTATGAGCCTGTTGCTCTTCTGTATGTTCATTTATTTTGTTTTTTAGATTCATTTGTTGATAGATAAGTATTTATTGCCATTTTATTGTTCATATTTTTTTACCTTATTTTCCTTCTTCTTCTTAAAGCAGACACTTTAACATTTTATGTAATAATGGTTTGGTGGTGATGAACTCCTTTAAGGGACTGGCAAGAAATATTCAAAGTCATGGAAAGCAAGGACATACAACCAAGATCACTCTACCCTGCAAAGAGAAATGATTTAGAATCAAAGAGCATATAAAGAGTTTTCCAGAGAAGAAAAAGTTATCACCTTTTCAACTCTCTTTCATGCCCACCTAACAGCTTTCTTATGAAGTGACTAGAAAAGGTATGATTATACAGTTGACATATGAAACTCTAAAGCTGAGAAGGCTAAGTGGGACTTCTGGCCAAGAAGGAGGTGTAGGTAGATACATTTTACCTCTTCACACAACAAAAAGAATGACAACAACAAGTTAAAATAGAAAATTGAACTGTATCAAAGTCCGATAACCAGGAAGTTAAAGAAGAACCATTCATTCAGACAGATAGGATGGGCAGCTGGGGTGGAGATGATGCATGGCAAAGTTGTGGCTGGTGGACAGGGCAGTCCTACACTTGCATGTGGATAACCTGGAAGAACAACTGGGGAATGAGAGAGACCATGCAACTCAGAGTCTAGGCATGGGGAAATAAAGCTTCAAACCTCTAGTGGTGAAAACCTGTGGGGGTTGCCGCAGTGGGAGAAATTCCCAGCCTCACAGGAGTGTTTGTTGAAGAGAAATACAGGGTACTAGAATGTACACAAACCCACCTACCCAGGAATCAGCACTAGAAGGGCCCAATTTACTTGTGGGTACCATGGGAAGTGACTAAAAGCTGGCTGAAAGCCAAGCAAGTGGCATTGTTCCCTCTCAAACCCCTTTCCCACATACAGTACCACAATGCAGCAAGAGGGCTGCCCCACCTTCGAAAATAACTAAGGCTCTGCCCCTTATAACA
Source organism: Carollia perspicillata (assembly GCA_004027735.1). Lineage (NCBI taxonomy): Eukaryota > Metazoa > Chordata > Mammalia > Chiroptera > Phyllostomidae > Carollia > Carollia perspicillata. The sequence continues at coordinate 59,675 of PVKM010001144.1, forward strand.
TAACAGCTGGGCCAAGACAAAAAATATATATAGCTCTAATGAAAGAACAGATCAAAGCTCCCAAAACAGAACTAAGCGATGAAGAGATAGCCAACTTATCAGATGCAGAGTTCAAAACACTGGTAATGAAGATGCTCACAGAAATGGTTGAGTATGGTCGCAAAATGGAGAAATAAGTTAAGGCTATGAAAAGTGAAATGAAGAAAAATGTACAGGGAACCATCAGTGATGGGAAGGAAACCAGGACTCAAACCAACAATTTGGAGCACAAGGAAGAAATAAATGTTCAACCAAAACAGAATGAAGAAATAAGAATTCAAAAAAATGAGATGGGGCTTAGGAACCTCAGGGACAACTTTAAATATTCCAACATCTGAATCATAGAGGTGCCAGAAGAAGGGCAGGAAGAGCAAGAAATTGAAAACTTACTTGAAAAAATCGAGAACTTCCCCAATCTGGCAAAGGAAATAGACTTCCAGAAAGTCCAGGAAGCTCAGAGAGTGCCAAAGAAGTTGGACCCAAGAACACACACCAAGGCACATCATAATTACATCAGCCAAGATTAAAGATAAGGAAAGAATCTTAAAAGCAGCAAGAGAAAAGGAGACAGTTACCTAAAAATAAATTCCCATCAGACTGTCAACTGATTTCTCAAAGGAGACCTTACAGGCAACAAAGGTCTGGAAAGAAGTATTCCAAGTCATGAAAGACAAGGACCTACATCCAAGATTACTCTATCCAGAAAAGCTATCATTTAGAATGGGAGGGCAGATAAAGTGCTTCCCAGATAAGGTTAAGAGTTAAAGGAGTTCATCATCACCAATCCTTTATTATATGAAATGTTAAAGGGACTTATCGATAAACAAGATGATCAAAACTATGAATAATAAAATGACAACAAACTCACAACTCTCAACAACTGAACCTAAAAAAAAAACAAAAACAAAAACTAAGCCAACAACTGGAGCAGGAACAGAATCACAGAAATGGAGATCACATGGAGGGTTATAGGTGGAGAGTGGGAGGGAGAGAATGGGGAAAAGGTACAGGGAATAAGAAGCATAAATGGTAGGTACAGCCCTGGCTGGCGTAGCTCAGTGGATTGAGCGCTGGCTGTGAACCAAAGGGTCGCAGGTTCGATTCCCAGTCAGGGCACATGCCTGGGTTGCAGGCCAGGTCTCCAGTGGGGGCCATGTGAGAGGCAACCACACATTGATGTTTCTCTCTCTTTCTCCCTCCTTTCCCCTCTCTAAAAACAATAAATAAATAAAATATTTTAAGTGGTAGGTACAAAATAGACAGGGGGAGGTTAAGAATAGTATAGGGAATGGAGAAGCCAAAGAACTTATATATATGACCCATGGACATGACCTATGGGAGAGAATGTGGGTGTTCGGGTGCAGGGCAGAGGGGAATAAAGGGGAGAAAATGGGACAACTTTAACAGCATAATCAATAAAATATATTTTAAATAAAAGAAGGCTAGGTGGCTTATTTAAAGTTCCATAGCAAGCCAGTAGCAGAGTTGGGTCTCCTAAATAATACTCCAGGAATCAGGCTGTTATGGCTCCTAGTCATCAGGAGAATTGTATTTCTAAGAATTACTAAAAGTCAAGAAAAACTAGTTAGTTACTTCAGCTTGTACCACTGCCTAGTTAATTATTTAGAAATGATTTCCTAGAAATAAGAAGTGAGGAGACCATCATGGTGAGCAGGCAATTCCGAACAAGAAAGTTCTTTCAAGCAGACTGAACCTTCATTGCAATTCTTCCTAAAGGAACATTAATTAAACCCAAAAGGTAGTATTTAAATAAATAAAAAATGGTACAAATAGTTTATCTGCATTAGAATTCTTTTTAACTCTGTAAGGATGGACTTAGTTATACCTTTTTACATATTTTACTCACAAATAGTGAGGACATGGCTGATATCACTTAAGAGACATTTCTGTTATTTATAGACTCCCTCTAATATGAGTATAGGCTGCACATATATTTGACACAATTTTTTGCTGGAACATATATAATATTTTTTTTAATATTTCATTTATTTAAGAGTTAACCCTGGCTGGTGTGGCTCAATGGATTGAGTGCCTGCCTGTGACCAAAGGGTCAGTTGTTTGATTCTCAGTCAGGGCACATGCCTGGGTTGTGGGCCAGGTCCCCAGTAGGGGACATGTGAGAGGCAACCCCACATTGACATTTCTCTCCCTCTCTTTCTCCCTTCCTTCCTCTCTGTCAAAAAAATAAATAAAATAAAATAAGATTTGCAACCCAGGCATGTGCCCTGACTGGGAATTCAACCAACAACCCTTCGGTTCACAAGCTGGTGTGCAATTCACTGAGCTGCACCAGCCAGGAAGTATGTATAATATTTTTAAAAGTCAAGAATTCATTTTTTAAAAGCACTGAGGGTCTTCTGACTCTTATTATCATTTTTATTTGATTCTATAAAATAGATTGGCCCAACACTTTGTTTTTAAAATGTTCTAATAAACACAATTACATTTCTTCATCTTTCTAATCCTTTTCTTCTTGTAGACTACCTAGAATTTTATTAACTGACTTTTCTAAGCCTCTGACTGCTTCCACCCTCACCAAAAGTAAACCACAAGCTATATTGCACACATATTTTATTAAAATAAATGTCACTTTTATTGTTTCCTGAACCACCACAAAGGATAGCCCTTTGTGATCTATGTCAATTTGTTCATGATGAAAAACTTTTATGTTTCAAAAGCATGTATTATGACACAATTAGATCTGTACTTCATAAATAAGACAAAATGACATATATGTCTTAATTACAGGCCCTAAATAATTAGTATGGGAGTAAGGAAATAAATTAAATGGAACACAGCCCAGTCATCTTAGCAAAAGGGATTACATATTGGAGCTGGAATAACTGTGAGAAAGATCAAATGTGTATGATAGTGTTAATGAATAACAACCTTGTTAGAGGTGATTCAGAAAAATGAAAATTGCTGATCACCACCAGCCTAATACAATGAAAACGGGGGCTGAAAAACAGAGTTTTTAATACTTTTTTAAGGGGCTGATTTTTCTCTCGCACTAGGGAATTTTTCCTAAAGCTATTCAATTCATTCACCTTTTTATAGAGAATAGAAGTTGTGAAAAAATAAAATTAATATAGACCTCAAACCAATCATTTTGGCCTTTGGTTTCTGCCTCCTTCCCTGTCAGAGTCTTCACCAGAGCACCAACAGGCAGCAAAATTAGCTGATACAAGTGTCATTCTTCTAATCCTTCCTTGCTTACTCTCTGGTAAAAGAACTAATGAGCAGCCAAATTACCAAAAGGCAGACAGCAGAAGGGAGAATAAATAATACCAAAGGTATGGATAACCCACAGACCAGATAATGAGCTCCTGAATAGTCAAGATTTGACTTAAACCTCATTTATTTGTTTGGACCTATCATTCTATACTTTTCTTTAGCGTCTTAAAACACGGTTGCAGTTCATCTCTTAGTTCTTGTTTGGAGGAATGAGGGCAAGGAGCGATGGCTAAATATGAGACCATTGTTAATAGTGTCTCTTGACAGACACTCACTCTGTTATTTCCCTTACCTTGGGCACCTGAAGATATTACTAACCTTTGTAGGAGCTCTGAACACTGTAAGAGGTGGTTGAGAACTGTAATACCTTTTGTTCCCTTAAGCAAGGATAAGTTAATTCATTAGGAGTCAACATTTCAGGAACATCAGTATATTGGTATATTGGCTAATTGCCTTTTAGGAATTAACTATCAGATTTCCTTCTCAGTGCATATACTACACTTCAGCTGTGGAGGATCTGTTCCTTTGCATTCACCAAAGATTCTGTCTTTGATTTGGGTGTCCAGTCTGTGGCCCAGGATGCCTATGAATGCCACCCAGCACAAAATCATAAATTTACTTAAAGCTTTATTTTGTTTTTGCTCATCAGTTTTTATTAGTGTTTGTGTATTTAATGTGTGGCCCAAGACAATTCTTCTTCCAGTGTGGCCCAGGGATGCCAAATGTTTGGAAAGCCCTGCAAAGCTTTTTTTCCCTTCTATTCCTCACTTATTAACATAGTAGGACCTCTGCACAAAAATACTATCTAATCAACTACTAAGCAGTTGATTTCATCTTTTGCATTCATGTCAATCTATGACAGGCCTCCTACTTTACTCAGATCTAGACTCATTTCTTAACTCTGTGTTCTCAAACCTGGAATCTTCCATGCTACATAAGCCATTAATGTCTTAATTTTCACAGATCTTACACTTCCTGGTAAAACTGTGTTCCACTACAATGATGGTTTCAAGGCAGCTTTGAACTTCAAATATGTTTTTTCATATTTTGAAAAGTGTTCCCTCTACAAATAATGTCATCAATAAATGGAAAATATTTTTCTGGAAGAAATTTAATCTGAATATGGTGGAAGGGCAAGGAATAACAGTCCCAGATTCCCTAACTTATGGAAAAGTAGCTTTGTAAGAAGATGTCTGACTGAGATGGTTTCAGTAACTAAGTATTTCTTGTGACCATGTCAATATTATTAGCACCTTTTCCTCCTGGCTGCCCATTTCATGCTCTATCTGCATTCCTTTTTGCTTTATATTTGTTTCCAAGTCATGTTATATAAATAGTTTTTCTCCTAAGTAGATGCCATTTTGTCTGCTCACTATATTCCCACCCTCAGCACAGGTGTGTGTGTGTGTGTGTGTGTGTGCACGCACACACACACACACTGCACTACATCATACCATACTGTATACTCCACAGACATTCAGTACATACCTGGTGACATATATTATAATGGTCCTCTGGACACCTTTTTCTGGTCCTAACTCATTGTCTTTCCACCACTCCTTATTGTCACTTCCTTGGAGACATGGAAATGAGGTAGACATAGTGAATTGGGGTTACTGTCTCCCTCACTTAGGGAGCAATGTCAATATTAACACTCAAATCAGAGTTCTATTTTGTTATGACAATTATTGTTCCTGTTTACATTTGAAGGGGAGGAGAAGAAAACCAGATTGGAAATGTTCACCCCAAGCAGTTTTACTGTGAAGAAACACGCAATTTTATCATAAACAAGTGATCATAAAAACAATTTACCATACATCAACTGCAGTGATATGCTTAACTGGCAGAGCTCACATGTACATACTGGCATCTGTAGGTAATTTCCTTTACCAGAATGGGCAGGGTGTGGTCTTAGAGTGCGTTGTGTTTAAAAATGATGCTATGGGTTACAGTGGATAAAATAAACAAAGCTTTTGCTCTAGCATACAAAGTTTGGCTGATATTTAGCCTTTGCTAGGTAAAGTGGAAAGGTTTACAACCTTTCATGCCAGCAGCCTATAACACACTTTCTTGCCTCATTCAAGCTTTCCCAGTGTTATAGAACATCACCATTGTTAAGACTGCCATTGTGTGACTGAGTAGGGAACTGTTATCTCTCACTTGCTGAAAAAGCATCTTCCACTTAACAGATTCAAATAAATTTGGCACCACATACACACTAAAGAAAAGTAATTAAAAATACACAAATAAGGAATGCATAATTACATACATATTGCTATTAATTCTTGCAGGGGAGATGAACGAGTAGTCTATAAGAATGTTAAAATATTAACAATGAATCATAAGGATTTTTAAAGAAGTCTTTCCAAATCTTCAAAGGGTACTATAATGTAAAGTTTATCATTAGTAGAGATTGAGTTCTGCTTCAAGAATTACCAATGACTCAGTAAGAGACTTTGTGCAAATTACTGAACTAGAGTTCATGTTCATAATTTTTATTCTGAAATATCCCAATAGAGGGTCCAAGGAATAAAAGAACATCATTAATTAAAATCCTACACATGGACTCCAAGAAAAAACCCAACACTAAATAGTGCTTTATAGTTCATAAAAGTATTTCCTATCATTTCAGACTTAATTTTTAAAACTCTGGAAGTTGGAGTGTGTAGAGCAGGTATTATTATTCGTTTATTTTAAAAATGAGAAAACTGGAGTTTCAAAAGATTAATTTGCCCATAGAGCTCAAAAGGCATTAAACTGGTTTCCAGGCTTCAAATTTAGTATTCTAGCACCTAACACATGGGTACATATGGGTACTCAATATTTGTTGGCTGACTGACTGACTAAATGAATTACACTACCTCTCCTAACTACACTTATTCATTTGCAAACAGTCATATTGCTACAATCCAGAATAGTTGGTAAGGTTGTTTACTTTCTAATAAAGAAGCAAAAACCACCATGAATATTAATGCAGCCATGCATTTGGTGCCATAAGTCTTGTCAGCTGAAGGAATAAGATAGCCAATGTCCAGCCACAGTGAAGTTTGGAATAGAGTTGGTGAAAATTTTGCAGGGTATTTAAAAAATGATGAACTGACTATTATTATTTTGTGGGGACTGAACAGGAAAAGTAAAATTGTGAAAAGCATTTGAGCACCTGATGTGAAAGTAAACAATGTCTCTCAATTGTTATGCTTTCCATTCATTCACAGTCAGAGAAAAGAAGTCATAGAGTTGTCAGGGTCCTTGGCAGTCACCTGGTCTAACCTTTCTTCTGCTTACATTTTGCTGAGAGCTCTGGGGTGGTTGAAAAAGGAAGTCATGGCTCATTAATGGGAGATCCAGGACCAGACTCTAGTCTCCTTACTAAAAGACCTCCTAATGGGAGCAGTTGGGAATCATATCCTTTCTACAGGTATCATCTAAAGACATTTCCTATCTCTTAAAGTCTATCCATAACCAAGGTGACTGTTTTATAGCCCTACTTGGGAACATAAGATCTACTTAGAGCACAATGTAAGTGGCACCAGGTTGCATTATAGATCAATGCTTTCCTGGCCATTTCAGAAGATCAGACTAGTGTGGTAGAAAAACAGATTCTGGAGTCAATTTGTCTAGCATAACAAACCTGCCCTGCCACTTACTGATTGTGCAACTTTGGGCAAGATAACTAGTTCCCTGAACATTCATTTATTTATCTGTAAATTGGAATATTATCTACTTCACAAGTTTTTGAGATAACCAAGTAAAACATAATCAACAGAGAATCTGAAATATAGTAAAATACTCAGTGAAAATGAATTCATTTACCTTTTACTCACTTTTCCTTATTTGTAGTTACTAACATTGGCCTCAGTGACACTTGGATAACTTTCAATTAACTTTCAATTATCACTTGGATAACTCTCAACAATTAAGAGATTTATTAAGCAATTATTACATACTATGCTCTGGAAATAAAACAGTGAACAAAAGAGATAAAAAATCCCTGCCCTCATGGAGCTCACATTCTAGTAGCAGATACAGAAAATAAAATAAACAAGTAAATTATATTGTGTATCAAAAAGTGATATGTTTTGTCCAAATATAGGAAGTAGATTTAAGATTGTTAGAAAAAAGTTTGCCTAGAAAACATTTCGTGTCTCTTGTCTTCTCCACTTTTTTTTAGAGTAGAGCATAAAAATGCTTCTTTATGTAATTCTTTTTAATCTTGAGGTATGAAGATGAATGGGATAGAATATGTATAGATGAATAACATATGTGAACAGATTAGACTATACATCTGGTCTATTGAATTAATAGCATAGCAGGTTCCAGTGTTTAGTCATTAAATTGGAATGAACAGACAAAAATGTGCATAAAAGCACCAATTAGATATAAAAAAGGGCATAATGCAACTTTGGAAAGAAATTTCAAAACTTGTTAACATCTTCAATGCTCTCAGCTATCTGCTATTCAATGTAGCAGAAAGGGCAGACCCCACACTTTTGCAATTATGATTTGGGTGAGATAGTAAATAGCCTAAAAAGTGAAAAAAAAAACATTCTGGGAATAACCCTGAATCATAAGAACCTCTCTTTAATTATATTCTCTAAGCACTTGCAGTTACAATCACCATGTTGAGCTGAGGAATGTACATATCTTCATTTTGTATGCTGTCGCCCACTTCGCAAACTAGAGACTAACCTATTGTTAAAACACAAATGACAAGTCCAAAATGGAGTCACTTTTGCTAGGACCTACACCAGTAAACCAAGATGTAATACTTAACCTGTCTCAGTGTCAAAGGAATGCAACCTTTAAAAAATATGTTTATTGATTTTTGGGAGAGAGGAAGAGAGAGAGAAAGAAACGTTAATGTGAGAGAGAAACATCAATCAGCTGCCTCCCATACGTGCCCCAACTGGAGAGTGAACCCCCAACCTTCTGGTGTATGGGAGAATGCTCTAACCAACTGAGCCACACTGCTCAGGGCAGAAATGTAACCTTTAACAGGTCAGCATAGAATTACCTGGTCAGCATTTGTGAGAAAATCTGCTGTATAGACTCCTTGTGTTCCCTCCAGGATCATGATCTTGCCTGAAACAATGTATTCTTTGCTAACACATGCCTTTTTTCACACTGTCTTTCTGCCTTTGAAAACCTTTCCTGAGAATGAACAAATGGGAATTCATCAAAATAAAAAGCTTCTGTATGGCTAAACATCAGAAAAATTAAAAGGGAATCAACTGTATGGAAAAACATATTTGCCAATGATACCTCAGACAAAGGTTTGAAATCCAAAATATACAAAGGCTCACATAACTCCACTCCAGGACCACAAACAACTCAATTAAAAAATGGGCAAAGGTGATTGAGTTTCATTTTTTTGCAGGTAGCTGTCCAGATCTCACAACACCAATTGCTGAAGAGGCTATTTTTACTCCATTTTATACTTCTGCCCTTTTGTCAAATATTTATTGACCATAGAGACTTGGGTTTATTTCTGGGCTCTCTATTCTGTTCCATTGGTCTATGTGTCTATTCTTATGCCAGTACCAGACTGTTTTGATTACAGGAACCTTGTAATATAGTTTGATATCAGGTATTGTGATCCCTCCTACTTTGTTCTTCTTTCTCAAAATTGCTGCAGCTATTTGGGGTCATGTATGGTTCCATATAAATTTTTGAAGTGTTTATTCTATATCTATGAAATATGTCATTGGTACTTTAATATGGATTGCATTGAATCTATAAATTGCTTTGGGTAGTGTGGACATTTTGATGGTGTTAATTCTTCCAATCCATAAATATGGCATATGCTTCAATTTATCTGTGTCTTCCTTAATTTCTTTCTTCAGTGTTCTGTAGTTTTATGAGTACAGGTCTTTTACCTCCACAATCACCAATTTACACCATACACAAAAATAAATTCAAGGTGGATAAAACACTTAAATATAAGTTGTGACACCATGAAAGTCCCAGAGGAGAACATAGGCAGGAAAATCTCAGATATTCCATGCAGCAGTATTTTCCCCGACATGTCCCCTAGAGCAAGGGACATAAAGGAAAGAATAAACAAATGGGATCTCATCAAAATAAAAAAAAACTTCTGCACAGCTAAAGAAAACAGTATTAACATGAAAAGGGAACCAACCATATGGGAAAATATATTTGCCAGTGACACCTCAGACAGGGGTATGATCTCCAAAATATATAAAGAGCTCACATGATGCCACACCAGGAAGACAAAAAAAAAAAAAAAAAAACAATTACAAAATGGGCAAAGGACTTGAACAAACACTTCTCCAAGGAGGACATACAGAGGGCCCAGACATATATGAAAAGATGCTCAGCATCACCAGCCATCAGACAGATGCAAATTAAAACCACAATGAGATACCACCTCATGCTGATCAGAATTGCCATCATGAACAAATCAACAAACAACAAGTGCTGGTGAGGCTGTGGAGAAGAAGGAACCCTAGTACACTGTTGGTAGGAATGCAGATTGGTGCAGATTGTGGAAAACAGTATGGAATTTCCTCAGAAAACTAAAGATAGAACTGCCTTTTGACTCAGCATTTCCACTGTTGGTATTACACCCTAAGAATCCTGAAACACTAATTCAAAAGAACTTATGCACCCCAATGCTCATAGCAGCACAATTTACAGTAGCCAAGTATTGGAAGCAACCTAAGTGCCCATCAGTAAATGAGTGCATAAAAAAACTATGGTGCTGGCTGGTGTAGCTCAGTGGATTGATTGCAGGCCTGCAAACCATAGGGTTGCTGGTTCAATTCCCAGTCAGGGCACATGCCTGGGTTGCAGGCCAGGTCCCCAGTAGGGGATGCACAAAAGACAACCACACAGTGATGTTTCTCTCCCTCTCTTTCTCCTTCCCTTCCCCTCTCCCTAAAAATAAATAAATAAAATCTTAAAAACAAACAAACAAACTAAAGTACAGTTCCGCAATGGAATACTACAGAGCAGAAAGAAAGAAGGAGCTCCTACCCTTCACAACAGCATGGAGGAAACTGGACAGCATTATGCTGAGTGAAGTAAGTCTGGCAGTGAAAGACAAATACCATATGGTTTCACCTACAAGTATAACCTAATCTACAAAACAAACAAGCCATCAAAACAGAACCAGAGACAAGGAATTAAAGAACAAACTGACAGTAACCTGAGAGGAGGGGGGGGGAATAGTGGGGGAAAGAAGAGGCAGGGTCATCAAGAAACATGTACAAAGGTCCCATGGACAAAGCCAAAGGGGGGATAGGATTGAGGGTGGGAGATGGGGGGTGAGGCAGGGAAAAGTGGTGTGGGGAAATGGAGACAACTGTACTTGAACAACAGTACAAAAGTAACACTTAGATTTCCTATGAAATTACTGTTTTTTAAGGCTGTAAAAATGCACTAAATTATTTAGTTTATTTTTTATTGTGACAAAAAACATGTAACATGAAATCTACCCTCTTAACAAATTTGTAAGTGTATGGTGCAGTATTGTTATTTACTATACAATATGTACATTCTTGGACAGAAGATTTCTAGAACTTCTCCATCTTATATAACTTTACTTAGTTTCTTTAATGGTCTGTTGAAGTCATTTTTAGTGATGGAAACTCCTATGCATTTCTACATAACCTCCCCAGTTTATCTTATATGAGGTCATACAAGTATGCTCTGGTGTCTTCAAGTTTTTTTTTTTCATTTTAATGTAATGACAAGGACTCCAGATTGTACATGAATAATCCTCCCTTCAACACAGCTTTATATTTAAAGAATAGGGACCTTGATCATTTTTATTCAATATTTTTTTAAGAAAACTGTTCAATAGAGGCACCATAAGCAATATTAAAAGACAAGCTGCAGACTGGGAGATGATATTTACAAAGCATAAGGGAATAGTATGCAGAATAGATGATCTCGTCCAGATCAATAAGAAAAAGACTAACAACCAAATAGAATAATAGGGAAATGATACGAATAGGCAATTCAAAGAAGAGGAAACCCACATGGGCAATAAACACATGGAAGGATATTAAACCTTATTAGTAAATTATAAAATGCATATTAAAATGCAGTGAGACAACACTTCATACCCACAAAATTGGCAAAATGTTTTAAGTCTGAGAATACTGAATGCTGGAGGACGTGGAGAAGCAGGAACCCTTATACACTACTTGCATTTGTTATGGATTGAATGTTTCTGTCCCCTAAAAATTTGTATGTTGAAATCTTTAACCCCAAAATGTTAGTGTAAGAAGGTGGAGCCTTTGGGAGTTAATGAAGTCATGAAGATGGAGCCCTCAAGAATGGGATTAATGTCCTCACAAAAGAGACCCCATAGAGCTCTCTAGCCCAATTTTCTGCCATGTGAGGATACATAAGTCAGTTCTCTGAAATGCAGAATGAGTCCCTACCATGTCAGCACCCTGATCTCAGATTTACAATCTCCAGAACTGTGAGAAGTAAATGTCTGTTGTTGATAAGCCTCTCAGGCTATGGTTTGTTATAGCAGACCGAGCTGTAAGACAGTGGTATGACAGTGCCACTTTAAGATACACAGAAGCAGACATGCATAATGATGTGTATTTGGAATACTTTTTGAAATAATGAAAAATGAGAAAAAACTAAAAAGTCCATCAATAAGGAAATAGATAAATATGTTGAGAAACAGTCATTCATAAAATGAACTACTCTATAGCTATTAAAATAAGTATGTATATCAATATAGAGAAATCTTAGAAATATTGAGTGAAAAGGCAAGCTGCTTCACAATGTGTACAGAATAATATAAATTTCATAAATGTTAAGACTATGTATGCTAAATGCTGTTTCCAGATGCATACCTGTGTACAGACACATAAATGGGAAAGATCCATACCAACTTCCAAATGATAGTTCCTCTGGGGAGAAAGGGGATTTAGGGTTGAGGTGGAAATTTATTGTTTGTTTTAAGTTGATAAAACTCTGCATTAAAATTGGTCAGTTTAGTAGAAGAAATTAGCAGTCTGGTAGAAATGAAATGCATTTAAGAAGAATGAGCAAAATTTAAGAAGAATTAAATCTAATGTTTTTCTGAAATATAATTAAATTGAAAAATGTGACTCTGATTTAGTTTTGTAATTAATACCATGTGGGAAACAACATTGAGATTAAAACATCTATATTAATTGAGCTCCTTATTGAGCCCTATACATCCTAGTTTGATTACCATTACTTAAAAGTATTGAAATGCGCTGACCTTCATTTTTCTTTCCTTAAAGAAACCAATACAACTCACTAGGGTGTTTTCGAACCCAGGAAGCAAAGTAGGTGTGGCTTCCAAATCAGTTCTGTGGGTCAGCTATTCACAAGATTTTATTACATTTTTAGTCTCACATGATTCTTTTCTATCAAGGAGCTCAAGGACCTCATAGCAATGGGCATTTTCCCAGAGCTTGATCACCAGGGATCTGTGGAAAGTGCCTCTGTCCAGAAGTAAAAGGTAATGGCGACCTCAGACTGAGACTAGAGGAAATTGGGCATATTATTGTCTTGGGCTCTATTAAACCCATTCTCACTGGAAGACAACATTCAAACTCTAACAGAAGATTTCAATGTTAAAATAAGTCTATATGTTTACAGTATTTATTGTAACAAATCATAATATGTACCCCATTATTCTATCCATTCTAGCTTCACTCCATCTCTAATGTACTGGCTGATCCTGCTATTTTTTCAGGTCTTTCTCTCTAATGGGTTACTTAGTGCTCCTCTGTGCTCCAGGAAAATAACAAGTAATAAAGACAAAAGTTGCCTGTATGTCAAGAACTGACATAAGAAGGTAAATATGACAGAAGGGTACCATAATCATAATAATTGTTTTGATTAAATGCTAAACCCTGTACTATCAGGTACTTTAAATGCACTATCTGATATAATTTTCTGTCACAATCAGATAAATATTGCTATCATTGCCTTTTTATAGAAGAATTTGAATATTAGCTAGTTAATGATTTACCCAAGGTCTCACAGCATGGCAGACAGAATTTAAAGCAAGGTTCCTCTGGTTCCCAAATCACTTCTCTAAGCCATACTACCAAGCCTGAAGCAAAATGATGTACTCTAAAAGTGGTGTCAGTGGGTATACGTGCCCCTTCAAGCAGAAGAAATTCCAAGCTTTCAGATGTTTTATTGCCAAAGGGATGATGTGGAACTTGGGGTAATAATAATGGCTAACGTTTTTTGAGGCCACAGTATAAGCACTGTTCTAAGAGCTTCATATGCATTGACTGATTTAATTTTAAGTAACACTACTAAGTAAGGTATGTGGTATTTTATCGCCCAAACAAAGATGAAGAAACTGGCACTGAAAGGTGAAATGACTTACTCAAGGTCACACAGCTGGGAAGTAGTGGAGTTAGAATTCAAATTCAAGCAGTGTGGCTCCAAAGTCTATACACTTAAGCACAGCACTGTGTTAATATGAAATTGGTTGCAATTAGGAATTTTCCCCAGAGAAAAAAATAATCACATACTTTTAGAACTGGAAAGAACCTTAAAGATCATTTAGTCTAACCTTATCTTAAAAAGGGAGGCAGAACAAGATTTACCAACTTGCCTAAGGTCATATGGTTTGCAAGTAGCTTGAGCCTGCATTACAGTCCAGGTCTTCTAAACCCTAGTCAAACATCTGCTCCATTATGTCATATTATGCTCTCCCAGATATACTCATATGGCAAAATATGAGTAGGATGCAATTAAATGGCCTTTTTGAGACCTGCACCTGAGCTATTGAACAAGGCTGAAGAAAATTTACATAGCTAAGCTTATGGGCTTCACTTTCATTTAAAGTATTTATGATCATAAGCCTCACCTGAGCACTCATCTTTGCCCAGCAATACCACTTCTGCATTAAACTTGCTTTCTCACTCTTCAAAGTGATATAGCTTTACCTCACCCCTCCATATTCTCACATCTTCCCCACTACTCTCCTGCTTCCTGCCTTTAGCTAATGATCCTGCCTCATACTTTATGGAGAAAGCAAAAGCCATCAGAGAGAACTCTCTCATCTTCTCACCACCAAAACTAAAAATGGGCCAATAGCTTTATCTATAGTCTCTTTGTCCTGTTAAAATGGAGTGTCCCTGAGTCCCATTATCTCTTATCTGCTCAAAGACTTGCTCCTGCAGATATCCCCTTCCTTTTGTATCATCATTTCCTTTTTACTGGAAATCAGCCTCAACTCCTACTTTTCCAACATCCTGTATTTTCCAACCATCAGTGAATCCTGCCTTTTGATTCTAACTTCAAAATACATCTTGAATCTCTCCGTTTCTGTTCATCTTTGCTAACATCATCTTTATCCAACTCACTGTTTTCTCCTACCTAGATTCCTGCAATAAATAAATTGCCTCATCGGCTGTCACAATTCCATTCTTGCCTACTTTTAACTCATTCTCCACAGAGAATCCAAAGTAGCTTTTACAAAAAATATAAAACAATGTATATTACTCCCATGCTTAAAACCTTTCTATGGATGCCCACCACTTTTAGAATAAAATTCAAACTTATTTAAGTCCATAAACCTTGTATGATTTGGCCCCATTTTCTTCTCCCAACTTCTTTTCATGCTTCATTCTCTTTTACTCAATCATGCTGCCTTTGCACTGTTCTTGCAACATACCCAGTCCTATTCTTCCTCACAGACCTGTGTTTGCTGTGCCCCAGGCTGTGTGACAGATGCCTTATTGTTCATCAGATCTGAAATGTATCTTTTTGGAGAAATCTTCTTTCTATGATATCTAAGTAGGTACTGACTAATTTTCTTACCCATAGCTCCCTTAGCACTTACCAACATCATTAAAATTTTATATATGCATGTATCTATTTCTTGTTCACATATCTGCCTCTGAACTCAATGAGGGTAGGAACCTTGTATATCTTTTTTTTTCATTGTTGTGTTTACAATATCTAATAGAGTTTCTGGCACCAAGCATGCTCTCAATACATTTTTGCTGCATTATGAAGTAAATTAATTTCTGGATCCTGCTGAAAACTACCTGAGACAATGACCACATGGGGATGAGATGTAGTCTTTGGAACAAATTTTTAAAAAGGAAGAATCCAAAAGTGGCTTCCAAAATATTCACCTGGAGGGCTCTTCTTCAGATTCCCTAAATCATTTATTAACACACTGCTATAAAATAAAGATACTCTAAACAGGGGAAAATAATTCTGACTTCCTTAAGAAAATAATCTGGCCAGTTTCATAATCCCAAACCTTTTGCCGAAATGCAATCAGCAAATGTTGGTCTCCTTCTGTGGTGATCTTTTTCAGAATAATAATAAGAAGGAGACTATCTGCAAAGTTACTGCAGATGAGGGATCGGACCTTCATAATGATAACTGTTTAAGGCTCTCTTTTGTCAAATAAGCTCACTACATACACTTGAACTAAAAGTAGGAATTACAGTTTACTTGGTTATTTTTATTTCAAGTCACTTATTCCTCTGCTAAGTAGTTTATCAATTCTTTAACATCAATTTAGATAGCTAGAGTTTACAGCACTCCCATCATAAATCTTATAGTGCTCAAAATGAATGTCTTGCTCAAACAATACCATGTCAGTTATTGAAGATTTAACTCAGGAAAATAAATATACCTAAAGGTAGAAATTAAATATAGATATCCCCTTATGCACACACACTTGAGATGTGACCTTTATAAGCACACACACACAAAAAGACAAAAATCTATGACATATGAAAAATCAGTAGTATAAAGGAGACTAATAAGGAAAATGTTAGAATTCATCAAAGCCTACTACCTCCCATAACAGTTATTTCCATAACAGTTATTGGAAATGTTCCATAACAGTTATTTTAGACAGGAAGCGCAAGGTTACCAAATGTTCTTGTTCCACATTTCCTGTAGAAGTTTCATATCCTACACATCTACCATGGTATTAAAAATATTGTCCATGATATTTTACTTCCTGACTTCTAGAGCAGGAGATTTCAAGGCCTGCTTATAAACTTTTTGAGATTCAAATTCAATTTTTCATCCCATACAAAGCATTCTATCTACATATACCACACCCTTGTAACAAAATGTTGGCTATGTTCAAATATTTAGGGATTAGAAGTGAGAAAATCTTAAATTACCTATCTAAGTATAAGCTATTAATCGAAGTGCCAGAGAAACACAAGAAAGTTACAAATGTTTTAACAATGTCACCGTACAGGACTAATTTTTTTTTTTTTTTACTCTAGAAGGAAAGCAGGTACTAAATTTTCTTGAGTTTTAGCATTGAACATTTAAAATAACTGCTTTACATGTTGATTTGAAGTTGCAAGTCATCTGACAGACAGGGGATTCCACAGTGCACCAGAATTTGGGCACATGAAATTGTAATTATTTTCTATTCCTTTACTCCAGTTTCCTCATAATTGCTTTTCTTGATATAGTCCTATGTTCTTTAGGGGACTTGGGAAAGAGGCCCAACACATCGGGTCGTCTTTCAAAACCACATAAACAGGCAGGGTCGTTCATTCCATAAACATCATATTGAGTGCCTGCTAGGTGCCAGGTACTGTTCTAGAAACTGGCATAATAAGCCCGCAGAGGGGTTGTACAGGTTCAAATGAGCTTAATAAAGTAACAAGGAGAGACAGAGTTCTGATTTCTAAGGCAGTTTTTTTGTTTGTTTTTAATTAGATAATGGAACAGCAGCTGCCTTAGGCTGTCAGTAGTCAAACAGGGAGTTTCTTTCTCAGGGTAACCTGACTACAGCTTCTCTCCTTTCTAATTCCACCATAGCACACACACCTCGAGATCCAGAAAAAGGAGTTCTGAACAATGAAGGCACTTACATGCCAAGTAATTGAGACAAATGGAACATTCACTAAAGACAGCTCTCTAAACCATCCCTGTACTATGCCCTGGTCTCTGTTGTCTCTTGCTTTCCATCTTTGGTTCAATATCCTTTATCTTTTTCTCCCCATCATCCCAATTCAGCACATGAAGGTGATTCAAATACACAACTATCTTTTTTTATTATTTATTTTCAGACGAGGGGAAGGGAGGGAGAAAGAGAAGGAGAGAAACATCAATGTGTGGTTGCCTCCCACACCCCCTCCCCCCACTGGGGACCTGGCCTGCAACCCAGGCATGTGCAACCAGAAATCGAACTGGTTCACAGGTTGGTGCTCAATCCACTGAGTCACACCACCCAGGGCTACACAATTATCTTTACTCTCAATTATCTTTACTCTCAAGTGAGAGGAAACCTTAAGTAATTTTCTACATAGATCACTTATTCATTCAACAAATATTTAGTGAGTACATACTATAAGCCAGGGATGGCTCTTGGTGCTGGGGATATATCAGTGAACAAACAGATAATAAGCTCTACTCTCATGGAGTTTACATTTTAAATGGGGGTTGTTCAAATAATTCACAGTCAATTTTGCAACAATCGCATAGCATTACACTGGAACAGTTCCAGTATAACAGTTTCATCTTGTTCCTCCTTTCTCTAGCTTCTACTCTAGAGACCAATCTTTGGGCCTATATCTTCTTGCTACTTTTGATATTTCTATACTCCACTTCCACTCCTAGGTGCTCTCTTTCAGTTGTCTCCATTCCCCTCTTAGGTCCTCAGGCATACCCCCTTTAGTTGTGATTAACCCTAATGAATGGAGTTCTCCTTACAATGATACCCCCATCTTTCTTAGATCCCGGTGATAGCAATTTGACCAAAACCACCAGGGCACTGGGCTCTGGATTCTGGTCTTGGGAATCTTTGATTAATCTTTTCTTAGCCTCTTACTGAACCTCCAACTCCATTTACAAATCATCGTTTTCCTTAACTACTGCCTAGTCTTTTTATTTACTTTGTACCTCTTTTTTCCTGACAAATATTTCTCAACCAAGTTGAAAAAGGAAGATAGTTGGAAATATGAAAGAGAAAGGTTCAATTTAAATAAATTCTGTTTGTTAACAAGATCTGGATTGTCAAAGATGATTTGAAAAAGAAAGCTTCTGTGGCCAGATATCATGTCTTCATAAGACTCTAATCTTTTTGTTTCACATTACTTCGGATTTTTATTGGGATTTTTTTTTTATTGTTCAAGTACAGTTGTCTCCATTTTCCCCCTACCACTTTTCCCTGCCCCACCCATCCCACCTCCCACTCTCAATCCTTCCCCCTTTGGCTTTATCCATGGGACCTTTATACACGTTCCTTGATGACCATTGCCCTTTTTCCCCCTATTATCCCCCTCTCCCCATCTGGTCACTGTCAGTTTGTTCTTTATTTCAATGTCTCCGGTTCTATTTTGCTTGCTTGTTTGTTTTGTTGATTAGGTTACACTTACAGGTGAGACCATATGGTATTTGTCTTTCACTGCCTGGCTTATTTCACTTAGCATAATGCTGTCCGGTTTCCTCCATGCTGTTGTGAAGGGTAGGAGCTCCTCCTTTCTTTCTGCTGCATAGTATTCCATTTTATAAATGAACCATAGTTTTTTGATCCATTCATTTATTGATGGGCACTTAGGTTTCTGCCAGCACTTGGCTATTGTAAATTGTGCTGCTATGAACACTGGGGTACATAGGTTCTTTTGAATTGGTATCTCAGGATTCTTAGGGTGCAATCCGATCAGTGGAATTGCCAGGTAAAAAGGTAGTTCCATTTTTATTATTTATTTTTAGGAAATTCCTCAGAATTTTTAGGAAATTCCATACTGTTTTTCACAGTGGATGCACCAGTCTGCATTCCCACCAACACTGGACTAGGGTTCCCTTTTCTCCTCAACCTTGCTGGCACTTACTGTGTGTTGATTTGTGTATGATGGCCATTCTGAGCAGTGTGAAGTGGTATCTCATTGTGGTTTTAATTTATATCTCTCTGATGGCTAGTGATGATGAGCATCCTTTCATATGTCTCTGGACCCTTTGTGTGTCATCCATGGAGAAGTGTCTGTTCAAGTTCTTCGCCCATTTTTTAATTGGATTGTTTGTCTTCCTGGCACGGAGTCATGTGAGGCCTTTCTATATTTTGGAGATCAAACCCTTGCCCCAGGTATCATTGGCAAATACATTTTCCAATACAGTTGGTTCCCTTTCCATTTTGTTGACATGTAACTTTTTGACTCTCTTGTAATAATATTAGCTTAAAACAAAAATACATTGTCCAGCTGTACAAAAATACTTTCTTTCTTTATATCCTTATTCTTACAAGATTTTTTCTATTTTTATTTTTTAAAAACTTTTAAAACTTTTTTGTTAAAATGTAAGACACAAACACATACACTAGCCTAGGCTTACACAGGGTCAGGAACATCAATATCACTGTCTTCCACCTCTACATCTTTTCCCACTGGAAGGTCTTTGGGGCAATAACAAGCATGGAACTGTCATCTCCTATGACACAGGTGGCAAACACAAGGCCTGCGAGCCAAATCTGGCCCTCCACCATATTTTATCCAGCCTGGAACCTTGTTTCTACCTGGCGATAGTTCTGAGCTCCTGTTCACCTGTTAAGGAGTAGTCACATTTATACAATCCTAAATTACATTTGGCCCTTTGAAAGCAACCACAAGGCTGATGTGGCCCCCAGTGAAAATGAGTTTGACAACCCTGTCCTATGATAACAATGCCTTCTGGAACACCTCTGAAAGGACTGCTTGAGGCTTTTCTTAAGGAGCTGTCACTTTTTTAGATATATTTTTATGGTGGTTTGCTTGGTTTGTTTCTTTTTCTTTTTCCAAAATAGATTTGCTTGTAAGCAGATACTATACCATGAAAAGTCACCTCTATTAATGAAAACCCTTTGGTGTTGGGGTTCATGTTTTCAAACTTTTAAAAAAGATTTTACTTATATAGTTTTAGAGAGAGGGGAAGGTATGGAGAAAGAGGGAGAGAAACAGCAATGTATGGTTGTCTCTCACATGCCCCCAACTGGGGACGTGGCCTGCAACCCAGGCATATGCCCTGACTAGGAATCGAACTGATGACCCTTTGGTTTGCAGGCCAGCACTCAATCCACTGAACCACATTGGGCAGGGCCATGTTTTCAAACTTTTTAAAAATTAATTTTTATTGTACTTTTTCCATGACCATTTATCCCCCTTATATCCTCTGCTACCTGGAGTTTGTTTAGGTATGTGAAGGGTTCTGCTAAACCCATTGCTGTGAATTTTCTTGGGGGCTCCCCTTTGTCTTCTCCTGTAGTTTCCTTTCCATTTGTCTTGTCTTCAATTATGCATTCTCATTCTAGTTCCAACACCTCTTCATTAGTCAATGAGTATGACACAATATCAACCTTATACAAACCTATGTTAAACTTGTTTGCCATCTTAACCATAGCTCTATTGATTTTTGCAACATTTACACTACAACATTAAAGTAACTATGATGTCACTAGGCAATAGGAATTTTTTCATCTCCATTATAAACTTATGGGATGGACCACTGTCACATACGTAATCTATCATTGATCAAAATGTCCTTATGCATCTTTGCTGAAATGTCACTTTCCCACTGAGGCCTTCCATCCCCCTGTTTAAAACTGACTTCTTGGGGGAGAGGAGATGGTGGCTTGGTAAGAGGGAGCAGATTCCACTTCCTCCTACACACGGGAGAGAAACCAGGCTGATCTTTGGAGGAGCAGAGCAGACAGCCAACAGTACCACAACATATATGAAGACAGGAGATCAAAAATTGTAGTGGACATTGAAAAAGCAGATGGTAAGGAGAATACTTTGGGAGAATAGAGACCTTGAGATCAATGCAGGGAGCAGGGAGGCTACAACACCAGCCTGCAGCCCTCTTGGGCCAAGCTCAGGGAGCTGGGTTAGCGCTCCCTCCCTGGCTAGTCAGGGTTTGAGCAACACTGGGGGGAAGCCTGGATGCTTGAAATTTTAGAGAGCAATTCCAAGGATTGAGCTCCAAACACACGGGGGCTGTAAGCACCCATGCAGAGACCTGAAAAGAGTGTGCGCCCTAGTGGTGTGACCAGAGGCAGCCCTGCCGGGCGCAACCGCAACTCGGGGGGAGAGAGAGCTTTGTGGAGCCAAGCCTCAATCCGGGAGAAAGAACGTGCCACGGGTAACTCGGAGAGTGCACCACGGTGACTCGGAGCCTGCACCTGGAAAATCCAGAACAGGCGCCCACAGAGCGAAAGACTGTGAGAGGGCGCAGATAAACTCAGAACGGCCGCGTGTATGTGTGTGTGTGCGCACAGGCGCACACAGTGAGAAAACTTGAGAGGACGAGTTTATCCAGGACAGCCAGAGAAAACACACCGCTCAGATAAACCCAGAGCCAATGGTGCCCGCAGCCCGAGACACGTGGACGACCCCCACAGACACAGTGAGGACATGCAGCGAAAGTCCTTGAGAGGGCACGATAGACCTGGGCAGCCAGAGAAAACACAAGGCTCAGATAAACCCAGAGCCTGCACGCCCCAGAGACCAGAAGACCGCTTGATAAACTCAGAGGGGGAGTGCCTGTGGAGGAAGACCGGGAGTCCCAGGCACCAGGAGAGCACATCTGTGAACCCGCCCTTCTTTCTGCTGCAGCCAGCAGAAACAGAAAAACCGGTCTGACCAGTTTGAAACCAGCAAGAGGGTTTCTTTTTTTTTCCTTTCTTTTTTTTTAGTTATATTTTTATACTTTTTTTCTGTTTTTGCTTATTTTTCTTTTTTCCCGTGGTGAGTAAGCATGTGTGTGTTTGTTTGATTTATCCAAAGAAATTTTTTATATTTTAATTTTTTTATGTCTTAACGCTTTTTACCTCTCTTTCCTTACTTCTCGTTTTATTCCTTCTTACTTTCATTCCAATTTTGTCTATTCTACCTTCCTTAGTCTGCTTTCTTTTTCTTTTTTCTTTTTTTAAAAATACGCACAAATGTGACAAAGAAAATCGGAACTGTGAAAAGACTAGAGTTGGTCCCAAAGAGGGGGCAATCCTAACAGTTGATACAGACAAATTTCACTTTGCTATTACAAGAAACCTGCAAGATACTGCATATCTGCATCATTATTTCTACCTTATTCTTACATCTTCTATTTGAATAATACTTTGGTATTCCTCTTCCTTCTGTTTAGTCTTCTTTGTTTGGCTGAACGA
Organism: Carollia perspicillata; assembly: GCA_004027735.1. Classification (NCBI taxonomy): domain Eukaryota; kingdom Metazoa; phylum Chordata; class Mammalia; order Chiroptera; family Phyllostomidae; genus Carollia; species Carollia perspicillata. The sequence goes on from PVKM010001144.1 coordinate 82,080, forward strand.
ATTGTATCGAGTGACAGATTTCCCCTGTTCTCTCAGTCATAGTGTATTGTTAATTTAATGTTCTCCACTTTACCTGTGTTCCATTAGCACACTACTGAAGCTGCGACACTCCTTATTCTTGGTATCTAGATTCCATAGATTCTGTCATATGGTTGTAGCTCTAATATTATTGTAAATAATAGCTGTTCCATACTATTATAAATACTACACAACACCCCTCCGAGCTCCTATCCCACTACATGGTTTTCTGAAATCTATTACTGTAGTGGTTACCTCTATTCTCTCAGTCACTATACCTACTTATTATCCTTTATTCTCACCTTACCTAGAATCTGACATTTCACAACCTCACTGCTGTCTAGATTTAACTCACAACACTTCCATCCCCAACAAGAGACTTACATTCATTCCACCGTTTCTAAAAGTGACTTGTTGGGTGATATATCACAGTTAATACTACACACAGCCAAAGGATTTCCTACATCTTCTTTACCAGCTGCTACTGTAAATAACATAGAATACTCTTTTGCTGTCCTAAATCATTTTGCCTTACCCTTCCAACGGATTGCAAAGAAGAATAGGAGGAAGCAGTAAACACTAGGATACCCGAGGAGACCGCACCACTGAACCTCACAGGCACTCTATCACAGAAGTTCACACCATAAACTCAGAGAGCCAGATCAGATCAATTTGAGAAGCTGAGGCTAATAATAAGAGTCTCACAAACAATGGGAAGACAAAGAAACAATCCCCAAATGAAAGGGAAGGAGGAAACATCAGAAAGAATGCTAAACGAAATAGAGGCAACTCAACTATCAGATGTTGAGTTCAAAGCAATGGTCACCAGGAAGCTCCATGAGCTCACAACCAACTACCAGAAACTACAAGGAAGCTACAATAAACTTGCAGCAAACTATATCAATATGAAAAAGGAAATAGAAAACATCAACAAGGACCAAGAGGAAATGAAGAATACAATATCTGAACTGAAGAACATAGTAGAAGGAATCAAAAGCAGGATATATGAAGCAGAAGATCGGATCAGCGAGCTGGAGGACAAAATAGAAAAAATCACCCAGAAAGAGCAGGAAAAGGAAAAGAGGCTCAGAAAAAATGAAGAGGAATTAAGAGAAATACAAGAAAATATGAAATGTAATAATATCCGAATAATAGGGATACCAGAAGGAGAAGAAGAAAAAGGGATAGAAAACCTATTTGAAAAGTAATGATGGAAAACTGCCCTCATTTGATGAGAGAAAAAGTCACACAAATCCAAGAAACACAGAGAGTCCCAATCAAGAGAAACCCAAAGAGGCCTACTCCAAGACACATCATAATAAAAATGGCAAAATTCTAAGACAAAGAGAGAATTTTAAAGGCAGCAAGACAGAAAAAGGAAATAACATACAAGGGAGCCCCAATAAGGTTAGCAACTGACTTGTCAATGGAAATACTTCAAGCCAGAAGAGAATGGCAAGAAATATTCCAAGTAATGAGAACCAGAGGCCTGCAACCTAGGATGCTTTACCCAGGAAGACTTTCAATCAAGATAGAAGGCCAAATAAGGAGCTTTTCAGACAAAAGAAGTCTGAAAGAATACACCTCCACCAAACCAGCTTTGCAAGACATGCTAAAGGGTGTGCTTTAAGGAAAGAAAGGAAAAGAGAGACAGAGAGAGAGGAACACAGGTACAAAGATGACAATGAATAAGAACCTATCAATACTAACCTTAAACATAAATGGATTAAATGCTCCAATTAAAAGACATAGAATAACTGAAAGGATAAGAAAGCATGACCCACACATATGCTGCCTACAAGAAACCCACCTTAGGACAAAAGACATACACAGACTGAAAGTGAAGGGCTGGAAACAAATATTCCAAGCAAATGGACAGGAAAAGAAAGCTGGGGTAGCAATACTCATATCAGACAAAATAGACTTCCAAAAAAGGGCCATAAAGAGAGATCCAGAAGGTCACTTCATAAAACTCAAGGGAAAAATCCACCAAGAAGACATAAACATTGTAAATATTTATGCACCCAAGGTAGGAGCACCTATACACACACACACACACACACACACACACACACACACACACAAAACAAGCCTCAACAAATTCAAGAAAACTGAAATCATACCAAGCATTTTCTCTGACCACAAAGGACTGAAATTAGAAACCAACCCCAAG
>PVKM010001145.1:0-84280 GCA_004027735.1 Carollia perspicillata
ATACACTTAAATTCAGTATAGCAAGTGCAGATGAATGTTTAATATACAGGGTCTCTGACTTTTTGAAGGAACTTTGAAGAGCAAGTTTTTTTTTGCTCTCAAGATGCCTAATGGTTATAGGCAGAGAGAGCATAAACATAAATATAAGCTAAGATAGCTCAGTGTGCCCATTAGAGTTTCAGAGTGCTGCACACGAGGTAAGGAGAGACAAACTTTCATTTGTTTAGGGACTGAATTATGGCTTAATTACCTGCTTGTTAACCAGCACAGGTTTATAATCTACAAAAAAGGGAGTGGCTGGGAAGGAATAAGGAGACTTTCTTTTTTCTGAGTGTCTCTAAATGGAAGGCTAGGTGGTAGAGTTTAAGGCAGAAAATATAAATTAAGATTTTGGTTTATATTTTTATATTACTCACATATTTACTATAGGAATAAAATTTTCCATTTTTATTATGTTTTCATTTACAATTTTTTCATTCTAATCATGGAAGATTCTAAACATATAGAAATGTAGTCTATATAATAGACACCAAATACTCATCGCTGAAATTAATCAAATATTAGCTTTTTTTCTCTGTTTGCTTCAGATTTCTGTCCCTCTTTTTAAGGAATAAGATTAAAGATAGAATCAAACTCTCCTCTCTTCTCTTTCCCTCATTACCCAGAATTAATTACTGTCCTGAAATTGGTGTCAATCTTTCTGTTAAAAAAAAAACCTGTAATAGGTGTATATACATGTTATAATACCCTTTTGGAATTTGTTTTTTTCATTCATTGTCATGCTTGGGGGACCTCCTGTGCTGATACATTCACATCTCATTAATTCGATTTTGTGACTGTGTAATGTCCCATTGTATAAATAAGCCAAACCGATGAACAATTAGGGCTTATCCAGTGTTTTGTTGTTATGCAGTGTGCAGCGATCAATCCAGTAGGTGTGTCTCCTTTTCAACATGTGTAAGAATTTCTCATACAGAGAAATGGTATTGCTAAGTTATATGGTGTCTACATTTTCAGTGTTTCTAGGTCTCTACAAATTGCTATCAAAAGTGGCTGTAGAATTTACATTTCTCTGGTTATAGATAGGTGTTGAGGGGGAGCAGAGTTTGTCCAGAATGTATCCAGCCATGTACTATGAAAAATAAGAGACATTTATTGAAGAAGATACAACTTACAAGAAACATTGGACATAGGACAATGACACCTCAGTCCCCTTTAAAACAGGCACCTTGGGACCTCACATAATTCTCCCAATCACCATTAGCCACAATATAGTATTTTCCTGAATCTCACTGACAATCTGAAATCTCTTCCCTTTCAAAGGTGATTTTAGTTTTGGGAAAACCCAGAAGTTGCAGGTTGCCAAATGATTTGATGTTTTACCAAAAAAACTTCGCCCCAGACATGATGCATGAGCCGGCGTGCTGTGATGATGAAGCTGCCAGTCACCACGTTGCCCATAGCTGTGGTCTTCTGAATTATCTGAATGGTTTCCACAGTGAATGTTCAAGCTTAACACAAAATTTGACACAGATTTGTTGCTCTACTTGCTCAGTCATTTTGAATGTGATGGTCACACAGTACGCATGCTCATTCAATGGTGTCTACTGCCCCCACTGACTAGTACAGTGAAGTGGTCATTGTTCATGCATGAGCATTCCAGTCCACTCTCCTTGGCTGCCAGGTAATATCGACATTGCTCAAACTGTTCTCATTATAGTAACAATGGCTTGATTTTTTTCTGGAAAGACTTCATATGCCTTTTGGAGTATGGATCGTTAAATGAAAGACCCAGGAGAAACCCTTCACCTTCCTCTAACCACCTAAATGATATTAGATAGATGACCTGCTTTAGGAAGGGAACTGTCATCAGAGATAAATATGGTTTAATGTAAACTAGTGTGTGATAGGGAGAAACCTAGTAAGGCCCATTTGATAAAAGTCTTCCCTGTGTTCCATTGTTTCAGGATGGCCCGGCAAATGTCTTGTAAATTGCCACACTTCCCTTTGAAGTTTCAGACCCCTAATTCCCCTTCCAGAATGACATATTTACCTCATTCTACCTCTGTCTTTGGAATTTTCATACTTATGTGAATTCCCTGTGTGCACATACTAAAATATGATTTTCTCTTGTTAATCTGCCTTTTGTCATTTTGATTAGTAGTCCAGCCAGAAAAACTATCTAAGGGTAGGATGAAAAAATATTTTTCCTTCCCCAGTGTCCAATATTATTTCCTCTTCCACATTCCTTTTCTATGAGTTGTCATTTTTTATGTGTTGTCTGTTTTTCTCTGGGGAAGTCTTTATTTTCCCTATTGATTTTTTAGTTTTTTATATTTTCTAAATAGTCATCTTTATAGTGTATGTTTCATAGATTCCTTTTCCAGTGACTGGCTTGTCCTTTAACATTGTTTTTTCAGATCTTTTGTAGAAAATTTTTTTATATTTTAATGTAGCAAAAATTATTAATCATTACATTTATGTTCTGGTTTAAAAGTTCCTCTCCTAATTGGATGTAATTTAAAAAAATAATTCCAAATTTTTTTTTAATTCTGCACTTAATTCTAAAGTGTTGTTTCAGTTCATTTGTATTTAATTTATATGGAATTTATTTTTGTGTAAGGTGTGAGTTAGAGGTATGAGATGAAATATTTTATTTTGAAATTTTACATTCAATATTTTATTAAGTTCAGGTGTATGCATAGTGGTTAGACATTTGTATAACTCATGACGCAATTTCTCTGATAAGTCTAGTGTCCCCCTGACACCACATATAGTTATTATAATATCATCCATTATATGCCCTATGCTGTACTTTATATCCTTGGAGGTAAAATCATTTAAATGTTTTAAAAAATCCTTCAAAGCCTGTATATATTTATTCTTTAGCTCTCAAGAAATGTTAGAAACTTTAAACCACACCTCTGATTTTTACTCAGTATTTACAGGTACTTGTATTTGGTACATCATAATTTTTATTTAAATATGTATTTTGGTCCTTTTAAATTATTTTGTTTGTGAAGTAATGTTGCTTCCAAAGCATTCAAAATGAAAATAATCCACAAGAAAACGGTATTCCTAGTCATGTCATACCTACTATTGGTGTGAAGGATATAGTACTAGTCTTGGAAGAATGTTATCGAAATTATTAATGAAAAAAATAAAGTGTTTCGCATATGCTAGGGACTGAACCAGCACGGTTTTTGTCAAAGGATGAGACCACATGCTGTCTGAAATGAAAACTAACATGCTGAATTTATTGCTTCCTTGACAGAGAGGGCTGTGCTGGGGAGGCACAGTTTCCCTCAGCAGAGCAACAGACTGACCTTACACAGGGTTTTGGGAAAGCATTGAGTTCTGGCATTGGGGTGCTTTCAGAGGTCGGGGGGCAGCGGGGATGACACCCGCAGAAGAAGCTGGCTTCTTAGGTGAGACTTGCTATTTGGTTAGCACCCAGAGGCACCATTATTGGAGTGAGTCCATTTCCATTGGCTGATGCTCGGGAGTGTTTGTTACTGATCAGCTGCTTTACAGAAGTGAGTTTACTGAGGCAGGTTGTCAAGGGCTGATTGACTGAATAAGTGTTATACGAGTTTTGACGTCACAGAGGATGCCATCAGTTTTTCCGTTTGAGAAAAAAGTCATGTTTTCAGTTGAGCGTCACACTGTCTTCACTACTTTCTAGCAGTGAGACCTTGAGCAAGTTTCTTTTTGAATCCTATTTCTTCATTTTTAATTGGGAAGAGTAATACTTAAAATGGGTTCATGAAACTTGAGATGACAACGTGTAGAACACACTTAGAACACTGTTAATTGCTTAGTTAATATTTAACACTTATACTTTCCTATTTGGCCTAGACTTCCTTTTCTTCCAGGTTGTTCCAGGTCAGATAAAGGTTACACTGTATGATTAATATCTTTGCCTAACAGAAATAATAAAAATAAACAATTTTTTCCTAAGGGGTAATTTACAAATATGGATCACTTAGTCAAATTCACTCTATGTCTTTTTAGTTAATGTTAATTATTCTATTCCATTATATATATTATATATATAATATATATATTATATATAATTTGTGTTTCATACAAAAGTATTTTATTGGGGTTGTTGAGCTTCATTGAAATAAGCAGGCTTCTTACAAATGATTCGAACCTGCCGTATGGAAGCAGTCGTGGCTGTCAATTGCAGAGGTAGGTTGATGTGTCTGCGGCCTGCTTTTTTCAGTCCACAGAGTAGCGACTCTCGCAGCCTTGCTGTGTTTGGCTGACTGTCAGTGCCAATCACCTTAATCTGCAATTAGTAGGTAGTCATTAAATAATTGTTAAATAAAAGAATATTACTTCTGTTCTAGTTGTTGAAGCTCAACAGTCTCACATTTTAAATTTCCCTCATTGCCCATATCACGTCATTTGCCAGGTCCTAAATGTTTTTGCTTTTCATCTTTTCTTCGGCACTGCCTCGGCTCTAATTTTGACTTTCTTTACTTGATCCTAAACTATTTCTATGGATACCTGCAGTTTCTCACTATCAGTCCATTTTACAAATTGCTCTCAGAGATGTCTTTTTATACTTCTCTTAAAAAGGTCTTGTCACACACGGCTCACCCTTTCATTACATAGAGGAGGGAATGAAATTCACTCTTTGCCCATCATTCTCAGATTTTTTTCTTTCTTGTTGCAACTGTCTATCATTGCCTTAGTATGGAATTTATGGCCTTTTTTTTTAACCTCGGTGTCCTTTCTCATGCTGTCCTGAGGTGTCCTTGCCTCAACTCTGTATTTTAAAATTCATCTACTTTTGCTACTTCAGTGTAATTCATACATGAAAATATCCCCCATTCCTTAACTTAGAATTCATATTTCCATTTTCTGTATACCCATAATAGTTTGTTCATATCATTTCTGTATGCTTTTCCCATTAGGTTTTCAACTACTTCAGACCTGAAATTGGGTAACATTCAATATAATAGCATCACATAAATGTTTAGCATAGCATAATTTCTGACACAAAGAAGGTGTTGAATACACAGAATTTATGATATATGCTTCCACTGCACCTGTCACTTTACCTAGTGCCTGGTCAGTATTTAATACATGTTGAGGTGAATGTAATTGATACCAGGATTTTTAAAAATAACTGCAACATTGCCTCTGAACCTTTCTTCCATACAAAAGGTATACTGTATATGCATTGTCCTATCTGCTTTGGTGCTTTGAGATTTTTCAATTTTATGTTTTTTTTTGTATTAAAAAAGCAAATTCATGAATGATTCATTTTGCTTAAAATTTCCAGGTCTGGCAATATGTTGGCAAGCTGCTGACACTAGGCTGCATCCCATTCATGCTCTGGTGTGTTCATTCTGTGCTAACACGTTAGGCACTTGATCTTCTAGCCCCTACTTACTGATCAGTATTCTTTTCATATGTTTAATAACTACAGGGAAAAATGCTGCACTTTATACTAAGGTGTCAGAGAAGCATCGGGGAAAATGCTGGGACCCTCTCTGTGTAAATGTAACCACTCTCCCAGCAGGGTGGGTTTTATCTGCTTAAACGAAATGCTGACAGTGGATTTCAGTCCCTTTCTAAAAGACATGCTGAAGCATGTCTGGCAGGTTCTAAATAAGGTCTGCTTTTCTCTGCATTGATTTAAACATTCTTTGCATGTAGAAAGAACAAAGAGAGACAGAAAGCCTTCTCTAAAAGGAAAAATGGAGGTTTTATTAAGTCCCTTTCACTTTATTGTTCTGTGAATAAAGTCCATGAGTTCACCCATGCAATCCCAAAACAACTCAATAGTATGTATTGGGCTTTTTCGTCAGTCTGTTGGTTTTGGATTTGCTATTCTTCCTAAGAGGCTCTCTTAACCTATCCAAAGGGCATGAGGGAAAAAAAAGTTAAAATGGTGGGAATGAAAGGTAAAAGTAAAGGGAAATAGAATGCTTTCAAAATGTTACTGTATATTGTTTTTCATATGAACTCCCTGGGGAGACGGGAGTACTCATGTTGATATATCGACTACAGTAGCATCAATTATGGATACTCTCTTGTTTACAGTATAAATTGGTATCACATTCTGGAGAGCATTTCAGTGTCATATGTATCGAGAAGCTTTAAGCAGTATATGCCTTTGACCTATTATTTCTCCTCTCAAGGAAATAGTAACAGAAAATTCAGATGAAGATACACAGAGGGGGGCAAAAGTAGGTTTACAGTTTTGAGTACATGAAACACAGAATTTATTCTTGTATGATTACTTATCAATTACTGTCTTTTCCATGTAAACAGCTGTAAACCTCCTCTTGCTCACTCGATATGTACCTGGATTTCTAATTAAAGGATTGTTTGCAAATGTGAAAAATTAGAAATGACTAAACATGCACTAATAGTAAAATAATAATAACCCATAGAATATTTTTTAATAATGAAATTTTATAATTTTGAAAAATGCATGTTTATAATATAATCTTGACCGCAAGACAAAGCTCATGTCGTTCTGTATTGGCTTGTCTTCTGTTTTCCTGCCTGCCTGTGACGCATGCTCACTGTGTGCTTCGTACCCAGTTTCCTTCACACCTCACTTCATGTTTGCATAAACGTGTACACAGTTCTACACAAACATACTATGTGATCTTCATTTTACAAATCTACTTTTTAAAAAGCACTGGACGAAATCCAAGTTACTTTGAGAAACTAGGAAATATTTGTCTTCCTCAATTTTTTTTTATTTTTCTAAGTCTTGTATATAGAATATTAGAAGAACTAGTGAAAAATACTCAGTGAAACCAAACCCTGAGGTAACCAGGTACTTTGCATATGAGAGGGAGATAGAAATAAATGACTAGAAAATGGTAGCTATCCCTGATTTAAAAAACTAAAAATAACTATCATTATCACTATTGATGACCAAGGTCAGCTTTCTTTCCTGTCAGCATCCAGCATCTCTGATTCTCCGGGTGCTTGTGTCTCTAAGAGTGAGTGACAGAGGGAACAGGGCAAGCCTTACATAAATGTGCATGCCCATTTCCAGCAAAGACACGTACTTTAATTATTTTTATATTAAAAGAAACACAACAATTGAACTCAAGAGGATGACTTCAGGTCATATTCCCACTCCCTTAGGATATACTTATTTTTTATCATAGGTCAGTGTTTCTCAACCTTGGCTATGCACTAAAAATTATGTAGGACCTTACGGTAATGTGTTTCCCTGGACCCCATCTGTAATGGATTTGGAATTACTTGGGCTAATTCCAAATGATTGACTTGGGCTAATTTCGAGTGAGACCCCGAAATAGAGCAAAAGTTCCCTTGGTGGTTTTAACGTGTATACAGGCTTGAGGGCCTGTGGCCTAGGCCAAGAGAGCTGAGCATACTGGAAAAAAGGAACAGTAGTAACACATTATGGAACTTGGTAATCTTGAGGTTGAGGTTTTGTAAATATTTCATTTAATACTTATTTGTTCATTCATGCAATCAGTCATGCATTGAGAAATTAATTAGACACTGGTGTTTATCATACTAAATGTGTTTTTTTCCAAAGAAAAATTGTTTCCTGAAATATTCTTGCTAAGACAATAAAGAAATCAGGCGCTTTTTAGGAAGATGTACACTAAGAATCTACATATGATTCATTTCTTGCTTAACATTGTTAACCAGTATAATTTAATCATACAGTTTTCTGATCCTTCAAACAATTTTTATGCACTTTTCTTGTTTTTATCACTCTTTCCACTTGACTCTTTTATGTATGTATTTGAAGGCAATGAATTTCTTAGTATTTCTCATAGTGACTAATACAGATTTTGCATATAATAGGTGTGTAATAAAAGTGTAGCATAAAATGACTGCCCAAAGACAGAAGTTCCCAAACATCTTGGTTTACAACCCTTTTAGTTTATCAGTACTTTTTTGTTTGTGGCCAAACAACAACTTCCAGCAACTTAGTAATCATTAAAAAATACGTATTTGCTAGTTACTTAATGGTATATATTTGGTAGACATTGCTCAACTTCTAAGATCTTGGAATTTGGAATGAGAATGAACACTGCCATGGACATGTCTCTTGGTAGAAGGTGGAGGCTGCTACTGGTCATCTCAGTTGGTAGAGTTGACCCTACCTGAAAGCCCATTCTGGAGAAGTGGGTTAGTGTGGACTCCCAAAAGGAGTTCTCTCTTACCCAGGTCCCTTGGTTCAGAGTTGTGTAGCTCAAAATGGTAATCACACTTTATAGTTATTTGCTATTTGGGGCTATTATATCCTTTCTAGAAACTTGGTGGAAAATATTCTGGGGGGCATTTTCAGTTTGGTATGCTCAATCCTTTTCAAGATATTAATTATATAAAGAGCAGTAGCTTGATTCTACTTTTGGCCTGGATGCCATAGATCTCTCCAGACTCATCCATCAGTTATGCTAAGTTGGGACTACTTAAGGGCATTTAGCCATTAAGATGCAAAGGAGGCTAGAGTACTTGGAGTCCAGTTCAAGTAATACACACTTAATTCATCCCCAAGGGGGTATTATGCTCGAGCTAATACCTAACGTGATTTCCAGAGTTAAATTGACTTGAGGGACCATTCAGTGGTGGTTCGGCAAAGGTGGTCTTGTCACTCCCGTGTATTGTACCATCATCAATATGTTTGAAACTCTGAGGGGGAAAACATGTACTGTTCAAAGATTCTTAAGGGATTACTCCTTTAAAATAGCAATCAAGACCAAAATACCAAATTTTGTGTGAAATAGATTTTGTAACAACTATATATTTAAACTTTTGACTATTTTCCCAAATGGGGCTTTTTCCTTTACAGCAATCTTTATGTTATCACTTGTTTCCATTTTTATTGAGAATTTCAATTTGATTCCTTGGTGATTTACTACAGAATATTTTTCTGATTAATTATTTAAAGTTGGGTAATGACCAGTAGAACTTAATCTTCATACATGTAATTGTGTTTCCAAGGAAAAGTAACAGTGATTGCCTTAATCCTGTTTTTTGAAGTTCTTTCTCAACATGATAAGAATGAATGTGTCTGTCAAATAAGTGCTAAAGAAACAAAAAATTTACTTTGCTTAAAGTGTATAACTCACAAATGTTCTCTGCACAGAAATGGTTGCTTACACATCTTCTCCTTGTACCACCCTCTACTTTGGGGCTTATCTACTTTATTTTATATATTAGCATCCTCCCTGATAGTTGTTAAGTGATTCCGAGCCAGTGGTCTCACTTAATGGTAGCAGAATAAGGAATTCATTTATTAATTCAATCATTCAGTAAAAAATACTCATAGAAATTGATATTTTGAGGATACAGTAACAATTGAAAAAGTATGACCTCATATAGCTACCATTTCAGTAAACAGAAAATGAACACAATGCGTAAATTATATAGCGTGTAAAAAATGTAGTATGGCAAAACTAGATTAGGTTGTGAAGGGAGAGCTGCCCCAGCAGGTTTGGTTGCCCAGTGCTTGTCTGTCTCCAGGGGACCCTGGAACCATGACTGCCCCTTGACCAGCCCCTGGGGATGTGGCCCTAGGAATGTTCTTTATGTTCCTCATGAATGATGGTGTTTTATATGCTCGAGCAATGAGGCATGCTATTCCAGCCTGTCAAGATTGCTTAGCAAGTTCATGCTCTACATCCTGGTGTATCTATTCTTCAGTTACCACGGCTGATTACCTACCAGGAATGGGTCTGCATGACCAGTGCCCCCATGCTAGCCTTGGACCTTAGACTCTGTTGGCTGCCCCTTCCCCCACTTTTCGCAAAGAGACACTTTGCATGTGTCCCTGCACCTAAGAGAGAACTTGTGTCCTGTGCTTTTCCAGCAGAGGAAAAACTTGAAATCCCGTGCCTGATCTGTCTGGGCTTAACTGAGGTGTTTATTTTTCCTGTTGTTTTCACTCTTCATTCTTTGCTGTGATAAATCTTAGTTGTGAGTGGCATGAGACCTTCTGGTGAATCATCAAACTTAAAAGTGGTCTTGGGACCCCTGAAACTTCAGATAAGGGGGCTTGGAAGGGTAGGAGTTAGAAGAAGTGTAGTTTTTACAAAGACTGTAAGGAAGTGAGGGAGTAAGGTACTTGGACATTTGGGGAAGATAATTTTAGGGAGAAGGAGCAGCCTGTGCGAAGACCCAGGGGTGGGAACGTGCCTGGCATGCTCAAGGAAGTACCCAGGGGCAATGCGGGGCAGAAGGAGAGGGTAGAGGGGAGAGTGAGCTCAGCTACAGTGACATCAGACAAGGACATTCTTGAGGGCCGATGGTGATGGCTGTTAGCATGCGTTTCCTGGACGAAATACAACCTTCCCATTTTTCCTCCTCGGGGGAGATCTGTTTCTTACGTTTTGTCAGCTCACTGGTTTCTGTTTTTGGTAATCTTCACATACTCTCCTTAACCTCACTGTTCTTTTCCCAGTCTTCTAAAAACGTTGCTGAATTCCCTCAGAAAATAAAATCTCACTTCTTTCAGTCTTTAGTTTCTCATCTGTGATGTCAAACATAAACCCGATAACACAGGGTTGAGCTACAAAGGACGAGGAAACCTACTTCCTCTTACCCTGCAGTACACCCCCGTGCCTGGAACTGGGTATGGCGACCTCAAGAAGGTCTCAGTGTGGAGTTGATGTCCTAGCTGAGTCATAAGGATAAGTATCAGTGATTGAATTCCAGGTTTTAGGGGGCTATACCATTCAGCCCGCCCTGATCCCCTTCCTTCAAAACTCGGTTCTGATTTTTCCTCCACAGAGCAGCCCTCTCATCCACCTTAGTCTGAATTAGGTGCCCAGTACTTCCTCAGCAGCCAGGACCAGTGCATTTTCAAACACTCAAAGTAAAAAGTGCCCCTTAACTTTCCCTAATTAGGTTGGAGATTCTTCTTTTGCTCCATATTTTGTGCCTACATATATAGAGAGGAATAAGTGTATGTTGAATAAGTTTGTGAGTGAATGAATGAATAATTGTAAGGGATTCCAAAGCATGATAAAAAACCGGGAAGAGAAGATAGAAATGAGAATGATAAATGCCTGTTGAGTGAGCTTGGACATTATGTTTTAGGAGCTTGAGTCTGATTTGTGTCCGTTGAGGAAAAGGGCCCTTTGGGTAGGCAAGAAGAAACAGTCCAAATACTAACGGCTGGGCTCTCTCATTTGTACCCTATTGAGTTAACTGCAATGGATTCATTCTTAAGTTGTGAGGACTCTTTTTATGTTATCCATTTCATTCGTTTTGGGGACTCACACTCATTTAAGCTTGTTAGTCCTCCTGGAGAAAATATGTATTTTATTTGCACTTTTCACATCTTGAGATCGTGTCCTTATTTTATCTTACTTAGTCTTCTTGGATTTGACCTAGTGCAAATAAGTTAGTTTTTGTTTCAAACAGGCACAGATTTTTTTCTTTCTTATAAACTCAAAAGCCAGCAAGAATTTTGGATTCAATCTGGCGCTTGACCAGTGAAAAGGAGGCTTTTCTACTTTCCTATGTTTTTTCCCCTTTAGTTCAGCACTTTTTGTTCCTTTAAAAGAGAGAGGCTGTGTGTCCATGTTTGAAATGCTGTCAAGATCACACTGTTGAAGCCCTTTCCACTCTGCTTTACAGAATGTGGAATAATGTGGTCCTTTTTCTTTACAAGCTCCTTTGTTGTCCTCACTCTTTTCTAAACCTTCAGCCTTCCTTCCTATTAAATAGGAGATTGTGCTGGTACCCTGGGAGAAAGAATTGTAAAATGGCTTTATTAGCATTGTTTGGGAATCATAAAAGTATATTTTTAAAATTTAATCTTTGCTGTAATACAGCTGCATTGTCTTTACTTTGCAAATTTTGCTAATTATGTATTCTCTAGTCAAAACCTCCAAGTTAAATATTCTTATGAAAAAGAAGGAAAAGCATTAATTTCCAAAAGTAAAAGGAATCTTAATATTTATTTGTTGTTGTGATGGACGTGATAATTTGTTTCTCACTGGCAATTGTGGGATTAAGCTCAGAATCTCACTGAATACGGGGGCTAGACAACTGGCTGTAGCTTCCAGTGGATAGCCTGCAGTTATCCCTCAGGGTGCTCAGCCACTTCTCCTTTCTGTTTTCCTTTCTCTACTTCTCTCCCTTCGTTTCTTCTCTCTCTCTTCTTCTCCTACCCATCTCTTCTTCCTTCCCTTCTTCCTCCCTGCTTTCCATTCATCTGGTACCTGCGTACTAAACCCCTTACTAAACTCTGGAAAACACAGGCTGAGTTTGAAGCAATATTGGCTATCAGGAAGCTCTATGGAGAGAGGAGACAAATATGCAGAAGAGTGAACACACACTAGCATATATGATGTGCTGTTAGACAAGTCAGTACAGAGAAGAAGACTCCATCTGACTGGGGTAAGGGCAGATTTATTTGAAGAGGGCACATCTGAGCTAGACTTTGAAGGATGGATTGGGATTTTGACAGATAAAGATTGAAAAAAAAACTTTTTGGATAAAAGAAAGGAAGAAATATTATAGCAGAAAATGGGTTGGTCTTATGTGATGACCAGTGACTGATTTATGTGCTGGTATAGAGCAGAGGTCAGCAGATTTTTTTCTGTGAAGTGTCAGGTAGTAAGTAATTTATCTTTATAGACCACATGGTCTCTGAAGCAACTATCAACTCTGCTCTTACAGCGATACATAAATGAATGATGTGGCAGTGTTCCAATAAAACTTTATTTACAAAAATAGGCAGTGGGTCCGAGTTGGCCAGCAGGCCATCATTTATCAATCCTGGATAAAAGAGTATAACTAGGTAAGGCTAGAAAGGGAGGTGGTGGCCAGATTTTAGATTTTGAGTGCACAGCTAATGAGTTGGGAATTCATTGAATATTCTCTTTGTGAAATCATGATTGTTATGTCTCTACTAAAGGTTTTAAATATATAGATGTTTAAGTTTGGAACTAGATGTTTTCTCTTTACCTCTTAAAATATTCGTATAGCTAGATCTCGACGAAAGTCACTGAGATTGAATATCGTATGAAAATGATGGGTGAAGAGTGAACTGGGCCCCTGAATGACCCCAGTAAAGCCTGAGTTGGGTTATAACCAGAAATTGGGCATCTTTTGTGTTCTTATCATCAAGTCACATATGAAAAACAGAAGAGAATGAGTGGGCAGGATCTTCGGAGATCTGAACTCAAAATGTTGGTATTCTCCCTGTTCAAATAATAATGTTGTGAACAGATTCTAAAGTCTCTTAGATCCACATTTTTTATAATTACTTTTTTAATTTTTATTTTTTAAGGTTTTATTTATTTTTAGAGAGGGGAAGGGAGGGAGAAAAAGATGGAGAGAAACATCAATGTGTGGTTGCCTCTCACGTGCCCCCTACTGGGGACCTGGCCCGCAACCCAGGCAATGTGCTCTGACTGGCAGTGGAACATGCGGCCCTTTGATTTGCAGGCTGGCACTGCATCCACTGAACCACACCAGCCAGGGCCGATGCTTATTTTTTTAAACCACTTTATTGGCATATGATTGACATGTAAAAAGCTGTATATATATAATGTCTGTAACTCGAGTTTAGAGATAAGTACACCTGTGTGAAAGCATCACCGTCATCAAGGCCATAGAGGCATATCCATCACCTCCCAAAGTTTCTTCCTCTCCGTATCATTATTTATTTTGTGGTAAGAACAATTAAGTAAGATCTACCCTCGTAGGAAAGTTTAAGTGGATAATGTTATTAAGTGGATAATAACATAGTGTAGCAATCTGCACTATGCTGTGTGGGTCTCCAGCACTTACACATCTTGCATAACTGAAACTTCATACCCTTCCGTCCTCAACTCCCCATTTTCCCCCTTCCCAGCCCCTGGCAGTCACCGTCCTGCTCTCTGCTTCTATTAGTTTGACTATTTTAGATTCTACATGTAAGTCAGACTATATGTTGTTTGTCTGTCTGGCTTATGCCACTTAGTATAATATTCTCCAAGTACATCCATGTTGTTGCACATGTCAGCATTTTCCTTTTTTCAGGGCTGAGTAATATCCCTTGTGTGTACACACCATATTTTCTTTATCTGTTCATCCACTGGTGGACATTTAGAATGTTTCCATATCTATTTTGCTATTGCAAATAAAGCTACACTGAGCATGGGAGTGCAGGCATCTCTCTTTGGGATTGATAAATGTTGTAGGAATTGTTAAATGTTTTGATTCTGTATTAATTTGTACATAATTTCATGGCAGACTGTATTAGGTACTATAGAAAATTCTTCTCTTGTCTGTGATTTAATATTGCTTTTTAAAAACCTGTTTTATGGTGGGGGTGGAGAAGGGTGGGGGGAAGGTAGAAAACTGTACTTGAACAACAATAAAAAATGTTAAAAACAAAAAAAAGCTCTTATGATAGTAGCAGATAATTATATTTTTTCATTCCTTGCTTTCTCAGAACTTCCTCAAGTTAAGACTATGTCTTATTAATGTTCGTGCCCCCTAATATCTAGCTAATGCAGATCTGGCCAACAGTAGGCAGTCAATAAACACCTTATTGGGTGAATTAATGTAGCTGAACGTTTCAAATTGTTCCCAACCAACTATTTTGTTCCACTGTATTTTTGTGCTCTTCATTTCCCCCCCAGATTTTATTAGAATGCATAAACTTCAGCATAGTTTTTTGAATTCATTTATTTTTGAAATATTTTAGATTTTAAAAATTTGACCTGTTATGTGTTTATAAAGCTTTAAACACCTATTGTATTGTTAGAATATTTCTAGAGAGGAAAATATTTGTTGTGTATAAAATGAAATTATTGTAGATGTTTGAAACACATTGGAAAAAAGACTAGTTATTGTAGAGAAGTCTGAAAATAAGTGGTTTCTCCATGGGCACAGTTAAAACCTACATAATGGTAGTTGCATAATGAGATGATGTCAAATTCTTTTGAAAGGAAGTGAGATTGTAATTTATCAGCTCACCCCACTTCAAGCTCTAGATGCCATCATCCAAATAAAAAGCTAGCAATATTTTTAAACCTCTCCTGCACTTTGAATTACCTAGCTGGATCCTGTGGCAAAACCATACTATATTGTTGGTTCTGATGAGCTTTTTTCAAGAACATTTCTTCAAATGTATTTATTATTACCTTTTGAATTTTGGTGATTTGCACTACTTGCCAGCACTTGTAATTATGTGCTAGATACTTAAATCTTTCCCAGTAACTTCAGAACTGTGCTCATGGATGTGTATTTTATTGTTACTTATTTCTCTCAACATTTAGATTATATGTTTTCTAAAGGGTGCAGTTGAAATCATTTGCTACTGAACCATTTTAAAACCAATGGTGACATATTGAAAAGAAGATTATGTGGGCAAGACATAAAGATTATAATTAAGTGACAAGGAAAATAATATGTGCATAGAAAGCTGAAAATGCAATGGAGAGGAGTGAGTAGAATATGGAAACAAAAGCACCTCCGGTTGGAAAATCATGTATTTAATCACAGAATGTGCCCAGTCAAAACGCCAATGTATTCTCGCTGGAGGAGAGAACTAGTAGCGGGGATTGTTATGGATGCTATCGCTTCTGGCTGCCAGCCTTGTTTGCCTGGTCAAACTCTTGACATCACGGAAGTTCCTAATCAACCTATTTTAAGTCATGGGCAAGTAATTCTTTGTAACTTGTCTTTTATTTGGAGGAAAAGAGTTGTTTGAGCCCCTTTAATTGTTTTGACCAGGCTTTCCATTGAAGTTTTTGGTTTTGTCTTGTTTGAATGCTATTTTTGCTGCTGCTTGTGGGGTGGGGGGTGCCTCATAAACCAGGCTGTGGAAGGAGGGCGAGTGCCCTGGAGAGTCCACGAGGGAGCACTTCCTTCTCAGCACTGGCTGGGAGGCTGGGAGGGGACAAGTAAGCCAGTCAATGATGATGAAAACCAAATTCCTACGGTTCTCAATGAGAGATGTGTGGATAAAACACTTATGACTCAGAGTCAGATGAATCCATCTGTTACCCCTGCTGATTGATATCTCTTTTTTAAAAAAATACACTTAGAAAAGATTTTATTTATTTATTTTTAGGGACAGGGAAAGGGAGGGAGAGAAAGAAAGGGAAACATCAATCAGTTGCCTCTCACATGCCCTCTAATGGGCCTGCCCTGCAACCCAGGCATGTGCGGTGACTGGGAATAGAACCAGAGACCTTTCGGTTTGCAGGCAGCACTCAATCCACAGAGCCACAGTAGCCAGGGCTCTTTCTTAACTGTGCAATGGTTGCCTCAGTTTCCTTGCAATAAATCAGGGAAAATGTCTTGCACACTTGTATTAAGATGAACCTGGACACTTTCATGGTGGTATTGTTGTGTAAAATTTCTAGTCCTGGATGTGGTGTGTGTATCACTCAAATATCAATAGTTTTTTAAGGTAGAAAGATGCTCCTGATAAGGCCTTCATTTTGTGCTAACCCTACAAGGTGCTCTAAGGCAGTGGTCCCCAACCCTTTTGACACCACAGACTGGTCTTTCCAAGGAAGGAGTTCAGGTGAGCTCTGGCCTGGTTCCTAACAGGCCCAGTTCCTAACAGGCTCATGGCCCAGTTACTAACAGGCCACAGACCAGCAAGGGTCACGGCCCAGGGTTGGGGACCTCTGCTCTAAGGTACAGATATAGAAGATCTCCTCAGAGATGAAGACTGATTTTGGTAGCCAAGATTTGACCTTTGCAAATAGTTTTTTCTGACCTTGATATTCATTTTCTCATCAAATTTATGAAATGAATATTATTATTGCATGTGAAAAATACATTGTGGATTAAGAAACCATTTAGAAAACATTTTATAAATCAAACAGTTTCAGAACATCAAGAGGTTTTAGTGTGTCTTATTTTGGCAATGGTACTTTTGCAAGGATGAAACAGATGGAATGTGCAGAATTTTTTAAAAGATGAATTTAGCTTAAGATCTTACTACATACTGGAATTTGTCCACAAATCCAAAGGCTCTGAGAATTTTTGAAATTGGTCTTTGCAGCAAATGGATTAATAAACATTCTCTATGAGTTCCATTCCCGAACATGCTGTTGAAGCAGCCATTGTGAGTATATTTAGCTTAAATAAGACTTCTTATCAAATTTTAATAGGGAATCCTGATTCTCTTATCTTTTAGTTACGTGCTGTCTTCATCACATTGATCATATTTCTTGGTACATAACATTATCCTTCTTTCCTTTGTCCTGTCCTGTAAGAGAGTAGCCTAGTAAATATCCTAGATTTACAGTCGTACACTATCATTCAAGTTCTTGCTTTGGAAGAGGGCAACAGAATCTGACTCTGTCTATAAGAGGTAAGGGGACTTTCGGGAGGGCTTACGATAGAGCTCATGGATCAGCAGGTGGGGCCGCACAGCCCAGCTTGTGGAAGGAGAGGGACCAGGGAAACGCTGGAAGCCTAGTGGGTAGGAACTCAGACTCTCTAAGCTGGTTCCTCTCCACCAACAGTCAGCCTCTGTGCCTCTTTTTGTTGTTGTTGTTATTTGTTTGTTTTCAATTTTCTATTTGCCTCTGTGTTTCTTTAGTCACATTTTGAGGTCCTGACAGACAAAGTCTATCTGACCCACATTAGTCAATGCTTTCTACCAGTGGCTCAATAAATTTTGTCTAGGGAAATAGGGGCAGGTGACTAGGGGAACTATTTTGAATTGAGCAGCAATTACTTGTCCTCTACACATAAGTTGTTTACTGTCCTAAGTGGACCTACTGCAGTACCTTTGGTCTGGGAGCCACCATGTCATATATATTACAAACTTCTATTTTTTACTCAAGAGTTACATTTCCCATTGGAGTTTGAAACCATGGTTTAGCATCAGTGAGTATATGGGAATACATTTGCTCCCCTTTTTAATTGCCATTATCATATATTAATTGAAGTTTCAATGATGATTATGATCGTACATTCCTTGAATTAATTTTACTAGTGTGACCCCCAAGACTCAGTGTATGTAACATGGTGTAAAGAGGACTTTGGAGGCACTCACTGGGACTTCGGAGGCTGACACAGCCTTTAGATGCCTGTGAGTCTTGGGGCCCTTTCCATCGACATTGGAGCTCTCATTTCTTCATTGGCAAAATTACTTTATGTTTAGTACTTTACAAAGGGACGTTCAAGTTTTTTTTTTGTGTGTGTGTGTGTGTGTGCATGTGTGTGCGTGTGTGACAATACACATGATGATATGTTCCTTGGTGCCAGCAATATATATTTATTCCCAGCCCTTTTCTTGTTTTAACTTTAAATGACTACAAACCTGATTTTATTTATTTTAGTGAAGTCATAGTAATGAGCCAAACTGCTGATATGATGAGAAAATAGTTAAATAATGTGAGGAATAGTTGAAATTAAGGAAAGCCTTAGTTGACCTTTTAGTACCTGATGCTTTTGAATGTATGTATTAAAAGTAATGATAGTAATGACTACTCACAAATAATTTAACCTCCCACAAGGCTGTCTGTTGTTAAAATTCTGAGAAAGCAGAGTTGTAGATAAACTTCAGTTATTTATATTTTTCCTTATAATCGATCCTGCATATTAACATTTGAATATATACAAGATTATTGTCCTGTAAAGTAACATTTTTTCAGACAGACTAATGGGACCTCATTTTAAGGTATGACTGTTTAGAATATAATCCTCCCTTTTTTTCCCTTTCCCAATTAATTCTTCCCACAGTCTGAACTGGGACTAGAGTTGCTGTTAGGACTGTAATCAGGCGATGGCAATGCCCTGGCTTAGGAGCACGAGCTTTGCCCGCTTCCTCCAGCTGCTGCGGGTTGGCCATGGCTGACTTAGAAACCTCACTGACCTGCACTTCCCAATAGATGAGGAAAATGGTGGTGTCTCTCTAATGAGGGTATTTTGAAGAGTAAATGGAATGATGCACTTAAAAAAATAACGATGCCTGGCTTTTTAACCCACAACATATTTTAGTTCTTACTGTGGTTATAATTATTATCATATATAAGAAGAAATATACTGAAAATATGATTGTGTCTGAATGCATAAAGAATTATACTTGGATAACATTGAAACTCATTTTAGATTCTTGAAAGAAACAGAGCCTTGTCTAACTTTCAGGATCGTTTTTTACTAGCACTGGGCAATTGTTACCGTGGTTCCAGTATTTGTATTTAAAATGCAATTTAAAGTCTGGTTTATTTTAACAAAGTTAAAGTAGATAAGGCATAACAGCAATTTGGTAGTGATACTATTGTGGCTCAATCAATAGTGACTGGGATATTTTTTTAAACCTGATTGTTCTTGCTAAAAATTATTTTGAGTAGAAATGTCTTGTGTGCAAATGTGTAGCACTATAATCAATCCTTATGAGGCATTTCTACTGATGAACTCTAGTGCTTGTGAAGTGGCTTCCAATTGTGAAGTAATAATTTTTATTTGTAATAATGATATTAAATGACAACTGAACACTATGCTGAGCACAGTATTTGCATTATTTTATTTTATTTACTCTGTAAAGTAGTCACTATGCTCACAATTTTACAGACAAGCAAATGGACTTAGGGAGGTAACTTAACAAGGTCATGGACCTAGGGAATGTCAGAGATGGAGCTTCACTGGCTCCAAGGCCCCATTTTTAGTGGGAGAGAAGGCATCTTTGTTAAAGGTGTTGTGACACGGGCTTTGCAAAGGCATTTCTGTGGTGACGTAAGTTCTTAGCAAAGTTAGACGTGGTCACTGGTAAACCCATGAACACACTGTCGATTGGTATTTGAGAATAAGGCTGGAGGTTTAAGTAGAAAGAAGCTTTAATTTCTCATTTTCCATAATCTATTATATTACCGCGTTTTATCATACATTTAATGGATAATGCTTTTAGATTATTTAGGGAAAGATTCTTGTTTGATGTTTTGCATGTTTGGACCTGAAAAATACCTCCTGCTTTCCAGGCAACAGAACAAAATAAAGAAGCTGACCATGCAGTAATGGATTTGGTTAGATGCCACTTTATCCTAAGAACTTTGAATTTTGATTTAATGTTAAATCTATATAACTTGATAGGATTAGAATTAGTAAGACATAGTAAAAATGTATTTTCCTGAAGAGAGAATCTGTGTCCTTTCCATTAGTCACTGCTCTTTCTTCTTTTGTCAGAAAAAATTGGAGTAATAATTCCATGCCTTAATAATAAATTCAATTTATTCAGTTGTATTAAGAATAATGAACTCATTGGAATTTTTTACACCTCTTTCTACTGATCCATCCTTACATGTGTATTTCCTAATTTCTGGCCCTTTTCTCTTCCAGTGTCTGTATTTATGCTGAAAGTCCAGGTGAATGACATCATCAGTCGCCAGCACCTGAGTCAAGCGGTTGTAGAAGTGTTTGTAAACTACACGAAGACCAACTCGACGGTAACCAAAAACAATGGAGCGGTGCTGATAAGAGTACCCTATAAACTAGGACTCAGCTTAACCATCATTGCTTACAAAGATGGCTACGTGCTGACTCCTCTGCCCTGGAAGACCGGAAGAATGCCAAGTAAGCGCTTGAGCAGTGTTTGCCTTCACTGAAGTGTACATGATTTTTTTCTTTGCTATGGGAATCTCTTATTCTGGTCAACTGAAAATGAGAATGTCTATGTGAAGTCGATATAAAGTAGGTTAGAAAGGAGTGTCAGTTTGAAGAAAACATTAGGGCCCTTTTTGCTCCTATAGAGGCTTGGAGGAATTCTGAGCAAAGCCTGGTATAAAGCTTGTGTGCAAGTCACACGCCCCAGGGATTACTGGGAAGCAGGGCCAGCCAGGTAAAGTGGGGACAGATGATGAAAGGATGTTCTTTAAAGGTGAGACAAACAGTTTAGACTTACGTGCTGAATAAGAAGGCACTTATGATTGTAGATTCTTGAGCACAGTGAGTATAAGTTATTTGGCAACTGAATTTAATTAACAGTGTATGTAATCAATAGGACAACAGCAGATTAATAGTGGATTCAGGGAGCCCAGCTATGAAGCTGTGGTTGTGCTGCTAGTAGAAATTAATAGTAGAATTTCAGCAGAGTTACTGATTGCAAAATTAGCATTGGTACAATAAATGCATGTTGTTAAGTACCAGAAGTAATAACTAGTTAGGAAAAATAATGAATTTTTTAAAAACTTGGCAAAATAGTTTTTGAATGTGAGTCAGTCCAAATTGTAAAAAAAAAATAAATTTTGAAGAATAAATGTGTAAAAATTCCTGGGAAACCCATTTTACTTTTTCCTTGCTATAATTACTGTTTATTTTTTAATTTTGATTCTCAATTACAGTTGACATTTAATATTACTTTATACTAGTTTCAGGTGTACAGTGTAGGGGTTAGTCAATCATATAATATATAAAATGATCTCCCTGATAAATTCTAGTACCCATCTGGCACCATAAATAATTATTACAATATTATTCCTTATATTCCCTATGTTGCACTTAAAAATCCCCATGATGTTTTGTAACTACCAATTTGTACTTCTTAATCTCTTCACCTTTTTCACCCAGCCCCCAACCCCTCTTCCTCCCCACCTCCTCCCTCAATTGGGCAACCCGGTTTGTTTTTTGTACCCATGAGTCAGCTTCCATTTGTTCTTTGTTGAGTTTGTTCCTTAGATTCCACATGTAAGTGAAATCATTTGGTAGTTGTCTTTCTCTGTCTTGACTCATTTCACTTAGCATAATGCCCTCCAGGTCCATCCATGTTTCCTGTCACAGATGGGAAGATATCACTCGTTATGGCTGAGTAACATTTGCTTGTGTATATGTACCACAACTTTACCTACTCATATTGGGAATCTTGCTTTAAAAGAAGATTTACTAGAGGCAATCTATAATTCCAGATAACTAAACTATTATAAATTATAATATTAGATTATAAAATAAAATATATAGCTACAAAATTAAAACCATATAATATTATACTATGCTACAAATCAAATACTTGTATGTATTAAAAGAAAGTAACCTGTAATAAGGTACCATTATAAATCATTGAGAAAAGGCTGAATATGCAATAAATAGTATTGGGATATTTTAGTGAACTTCGTGGAGGAAATTAGTTTGAATCCATATGCCAAAGTATTTTGCTCAGAGTTCAAATGTGGAAAACTGGATCGTATTAAATATAAGAAAATAATAAATGATCTGATTTTTATTAGTATGATCTGATTAAACTTAAAAACAATGAAAGATTTCATAAAAGTAGATTTGACCATAAAAAGTAGAAAAGTGTTTTTAAAAAGAAACTGTACATCGACAATATGAGTTAAAGGCAAACAAGAAAGTAGGAGAATATACAAAACAATAAGGGGTGATATTCTTAATATGCAAAAAACTTATACAAATCAGTAAAAAAAAACAAAACACCAAGACCCTGCCTAAATAAGGTAAATGGACAAAATCAGGACCTATCAATTTTCAAAACAGGAAGTTCCAATGATTAGTAAATGTGACAAAAGTATTTTTGCCACCTGATAGTGTAACACTTGTACACCAAAGAAATACACATTTCTAGCCCTGGCTGGTGTGGCTTAGTGCATTGAACACCAGCCTATGAACCAAGGGGTCACTAATTCAATTCCCAGTCAGGGCACATGCTTGGGTTGTGGGCCAGGTCCCCAGTAGGGGGCACTCAAGAGGCACACACATTGATGTTTCTCTCCCTCTCTTTCTCTCTCCGTTCCCCTCTCTCTAAGACTAAATAAGTAAAATCTTTAAAAAAAAGAAATACACACTTTTTAGACTTTTAATCTTAGAAAAGTTTAGAAAGTAAACATACTCAGTACTGATTGAGTGAAGTAGGATCAGAATTCTCAAACACTGTTAATGGAAGTAAAAGTCAGCAAAATTATCTGGATAACACGTTTGAAATGTATCTGTTAATGATTAATAACTTCAAAATCTGTAATCTTTGACCCAGTATTCCACTGTTAGTAATCTATCCTAAAAACAGACATATAAATAAAGTTGACAGATATTCATGCACAAGGATGTTGATTTAAATAGGAGTTTTGTAATAAGAATGTAAGCAGTCTAAATTTACAGTATCAGTGTAGTGGTTAAGTAAATCTTTTATTTCAAGAAATGAAATATGCGACTTTGAAAATGTTATGAAAAGTTCTGTTGAGGGTCAGAAATGCTTATTATATTATCTTCAGTGAAAAAGCACAGTAAAAATATTCTGTATACAATATCATGCTCCCTCTCTTAAAAAAAAAGTCACAGGAAGATCCAGAAAGAGGTACAGTAATTGTGACCAATGGTTGTCTTGGTGGTGGTGGTGGTGGTGGTGGTGGTGTGATGGCCGTCTTTTCCTTCTCACCCTTTTCTGTATTCCTCCACTTCACAGGGGATATACACCCCTTTTATAATCAGAATTTTTTTGTAAGTGAAAAGAAATATGAAAGTAGGTTTTGGTGAGGTTAAGAAAGATTCCCTTCAGGTTTAATAGCCTGAAAAGTCTGCCAGAGCTGCCCTCTTTTAAGCCGCCTATGACCGAGAAAGTATCCAAATAGGGGATGGTGTCCTAATTAGATTCATCTCCATGTCCAAGCTCCTGCCTCTTCCCTCCTTTCCAGTCTAATGAGTCCATTAGTCAGTCTAAATGTTAATGTATTCTGAACTGAAATTACACTTTTATTTGGTAGTTAGTCCTCTTTTCCTATTGTAGAAGAAAAGTATATTTCATTTAATGTCCATCATACATCATTCTATACTTTTTGCTATTTTATCTTGTCTTTTTCATTGTAGCTCTTGGCAATATTTTAAAATATTAAAAATTTCCCCATTCAATGTGTTTTATCCTATCAAATGATTTAGGGATATTATGTTATTTCTGTGAACTTTAAGTGCAGGAGAGAGAGAGAGAGAGGATGAGAATTTGTGCTTTGTGTAACTCCTCAAAACTTAGTTTTCTAGTGTGGGATTGGTAAGCTTATTTGATTTGTTCTTGCTTACAAAATGATGGCCTTTTGTCCCAGCTTCTTGGTGCTGATCTTGAAATAATTATTAGCTTCCTGGCGATCTGCACTTTCTCATCTCACCAGTTATTGCAGGTGACTACGCTTACCGGCTGGTTCAGCCCCATCTGAGGCACTACTACTAGGAATCACTGTGTGTGTTAAACTGTTTCATCCTTTGCCAACTCAGAGCCTGTTTAGCAAACCACACTGTGTGAAGAAGAGCACTGCACGTTTACATGAGACCTTAAAAAAGAAGCGGGGATGTAAGTCTCTATTTTAGAGAACCTTGAATCATGGAGCCAAGAAAAATGTTTTTAAAAATTGTAAGAGGGAAGGAAGTCACAATGATATAGAGAAAATAGCAGAAAGTTGTTCAAGTATTTAACTTAACCCTAAGTCTGGGGATAATTAGAGTGTGTTATTTGTCACCTTAGCAAACTACTGTATGAAATAGAAAAGATGAGTAAAATAAAACAGAGATGTCTAATCTTTTCTTAGCATTATTGTGTGATCCTTTGTTTCCTCCATTGTATTTTACATTCATCCTTCCCTTTTTTTCTGCCACAGTTTGTTTTTTCCCAC
Source organism: Carollia perspicillata (assembly GCA_004027735.1). Classification (NCBI taxonomy): domain Eukaryota; kingdom Metazoa; phylum Chordata; class Mammalia; order Chiroptera; family Phyllostomidae; genus Carollia; species Carollia perspicillata. The sequence continues at coordinate 24,534 of PVKM010001145.1, forward strand.
TTTTTTTAGGGCCTGATGGAACAGAACTGTATTTGTTTGTCCCACCCCCCTGCCATGTTTAATAAACTCTTTTAATTGTGCTATATTTCACAGTATATTCATCAATTACACTTTCACTGTTCCCGCAAAGCCAAGCAAATATATGGCTATTTGAAGACACTGTTTTAATTACTGGAAAATTAGCTGGTAAGTATTAACACTTTTTACTCAGCTAGTAAGTAAGCACTTAAAGTGGTTATTATGTAAACGGTACTTCTTCACTAACAATCTTGATGATAATGTAGGGAAAATCGAGGTTGATCAAGGATGGTCAGTACTGATTATAAGCTGATCTGAACTAAAGTCTTTTTTCCCTATTCAACTGTAGTATGATTTTTTTGTGTGTAGTGGGGATCGTTCTCTCCTTTACTATTTTAGCCCCCAGATGAGGACATTCATTAGACTTTGGGAAATATTGGAAAGGGCTTCTGAACTTCTTTCCAAATCATGTCTCTCACTGGGCTTTGGCAGTTGGTTGAATTAGTGAAGGAGCTCAGTCCCTTGGGGCTTTCTAATTTGCAGGTCACCTTCATTCCTGTCTCTGGCATTAATATTGCTGCTTGTGTGGGAAGGACCCGAGGCCAGGCAGTTAAGTTTCTGCCCTGCATACATGATCTGCCCACTCGCATATCCCAAGGGGAAGGATGCAGGAAGCCTTATTTGCGGTCTGGTTTAAGCTGTGTCTTCCAGTTTTGCTTTGACAACCATGAAGATGATAGTTTCATCCTTAGCTCTTCACCTCCCCTAACTAGTCCTTAAGGGAAAACCCAGCATTTTTTAACTCTTACTGTATATTATGTAAAACCTCTATAAATGACAATTTATTTTGTATTGAGGAATTAATGTTTAGGATTAAAGCATAATAGGAACAATTGGTAAAGGCAGTAAATCCTCAAAATAGAATTTATAAGAGAGTCATGATAAAAAGTATTGTTTTGGAAATTCTCTTCATTTTCAGAAGCTATCTTATTTATTCCTAAAGCATTAAAAAAAGCCTAGTACTATTATTTGGGAAAAAAAATTAAACTAGGACTTGCAGTAGAATCTCTTATTCTCGAAATGCTAAGGCATTTGGCAACATTTTGATCTCAGGTTTGCTGGTGCATGGCAGAATGGGTGGATGTGGAGTTGTGTGTAGAAGGATGAAAAGTGAGTAAGAACTACATACATGCAGAGAGAAGCTATCGGGTTGGCCAAAAAGTTCATTGAGTTTTTGCCGTAAGATGGCTCTAGTGGCACTTAGTTGTCTTTAACTCCATTCAAAAACAGTTTTTTTAGATTTTATTGTGACAGCTGTCATTATTAGTGTGTATTTTTTAAAAAATCAAAATTGAATTTTTGTGCAGCCATTTTAATATTGAAGGTGAAAAAGGAAAGCAACAATTTCACTATATTGTGATTTATTATTTCAAGAAAGGTAGAAATGCAACTGAATGCAAAAAATGATTTGTGCCATGTATGGAGAAGGAGCTGTGACTAACTGAATGTGTGAAAAGTGGTTTGCGAAGTTTTGGGCTGAAGATTTCTCTCTGGACGATGCTCCTTGATGGGGTAGACAGTTGGAGTTGATAGTTATCAAATAGAGACATTAATTGAGAATAAATAACGTTATACCATGCAGGAGATAGGTGACATACTCAAAATATCCAAATCAATAAAGTTATTGGTGAAAATGAAAAATGTCTCTTATTTTATGGAAAAAAACCATATGGACTTTTTGGTCAATCCAAACATTTTATGCTTGGGGGGGCCTTTGTGGAATCAGGTTCTCCACAGTCTCTACAGTTTTTTTGTTTTGGTATGTTTTAACACATTCCTCCTCCTTACTGGTCTCTTCAACCCCATTCCAATGGTAACGTCTGCTGGAATACATGCAGTGGATCAGTTGGGAGCATGTCTGCGTGTCACTCCTTTGCCACTACACGAAGCAGTAGGGAGCTCTCATACGTCTGGATTATATTGCCCTTGCCTTGGCATGTCTCCACGAGAACACTGAGCCCTCTTGAATTCTACGGTTACCTCCTTTTACTGCTTTATTTCCCTGAGAATTGACATATTGGTAAGGCCAAGCAGGAAAGGGTGGATGTTTCTGATGATGTTAACTCATTCCTTAGAAGTTATACATCCTCACTCCCATAAAACATTTGTTTTTTCCTTCCAAGATTTTATCAAGAAGGTGTTCCATTTGTATAGTGAAAGTGTGTCGATATATTTGCAATGAAATGAGAAGGAGAAGTTGGGAACTTCAGAAAAGTACAAAACCTTAGAGAAGTTCAACTAGACATTTCTGTTAGGGAACATGTTTTCAGTTGCATGAAGTTTGGATGTTCAACATAATTTAAGTCACACAATGTACGAGTAAGTTGTAAATCCTGCCTAGTGATTAGAAGGCATCGGATTGTGCCCTCAAACAGCTTAACCAGCAACGATAGTATCTCATAAATGCACTGTTTGTCCTTATATCCCTTAGCTATTTATTTGCCAAATGTCAATATTTTTCTAGCTTCATATAGAAGTAAACTATACATTGATTTTGAGAATGATCTTACATTATTTCATTTATTACTTATTGTCATGTGACACTTTAAAAACCAGTACTTTTTTTATCCTACTAATTTTAACTGATTCCTTCTCTCTTTATCAGTGATCCTTAAAAAGTTCAAAGCAAAAGCTGATGTGTAATAATTTAGAGTTTTGATGATTTGAGTTGACCTTTGAATTGTTAAATTTGTTGGTTACAGAAATATCAATATTGCCAGAATTTTAACTCCATAAATTACACTGGAGGATAGTTCATTGAAAGTTATTAATGTGAGATAACATTCATAAAGTGCCTGGCATTCAGAAGACTTTAATGCATGTTTAGTTATCTGATAGTAGAATCTACCCACTTAAGTAAATGACTGAATCTCAACAAAGCCACTTTCTGTTGCAAGTTACTGAAAACCTGATCCTAAATCAGCTTAAGCCCAAAGGTGGCATTTACTAATTGTTCAAATAATTGATAGCTATAGGAAGCAGACCACCTTTAGGCATGGCTTGATCAGGTAGGGCTTCTCTTGAAATAATTGAGAGCTACTTTTCTTCATTTCTCAATTCTTCATTTTTTTAAATATTGTCCCAGTCCTCAAACCCGCTCTCTCATTTTTGGTCAAAAGATGGCTTTTGCAATGCCTGAACATATACCTGATTATATAAAGTCCAGGGAGGAAAAAGCAAGCCTTTTTTTCCCTTAGAAATCCAAGCAAAACTCACATTGCTTCTCATTAATTGTGGTTGTCACAGCACCCATCCCTGAACAAATCAAAGTGTCCAAGAGAATGCGATGCTTTTGGTTGGTTTCATTCCAATCTGGTATGCACCATTCACTCTGCTCCCATCGTAGAAATGAGCTCCCATGTATGGGGTTCCCTAGCATGAAACCCCCAAAAGGGTGAAGAATTTCTGGACAGCAGAATCAAGGATAAAGTTTTCTTGTGTTGTCTAAAAAAAGGTAAATTTCTAATTTTTTCAGTTTGAAATTTAAAATAGTGGTTATATGAGATGTTGCCGTGTTTAGAAATAATTATAAGTGCTCCCTTTAGAGTAACATGTCCTGGCCATTGATACTGTGCTTAGCATGAATTGGTTTTATCTGTTTGTAATGACGTTTTTTTTTTTTCTTTCAGATGCCAAATCTCAACCAAGTGTTCAGTTTTCGAAAGCCTTAATTCAGCTGCCAGACAACCACCACATCAGCAACGTCACGGGCTATCTTACAGTCCTACAACAGTTTTTGAAAGTGGACAGTTTTCTGTACACATCTGGAATTACTCTTAATAAATCAGGTATTGTCTCATTTTTACATAAATAATTACGTGTAAAAATAGTACATAGATCTCTCATGAAATATTGTTAAAGTTATTTAGACCAGATAGTCACTTAAGCTTTGGAGGATCCATGTCACTTTTGCAACATAAATCTTGTTCAAATATTTATAAGCAGTGAAAGATTATACTTCAGCACATACATTATTTCAAATTAATGAAAATTTAATTTACTGGATACTTTTATCTAAAGGAGTTTAATAAAGGTATAAAATAATAATTACATAATAGTAGATTATTGTAACTTCACCAATTAAAAATACACTTAAAAACAGGAATTTGATTTAAAGAAATTCACACACATCTTCTTATAATTTGACTTTCTATTCATTCTTATCAAATTGATCAGAAGTGGCAATAATTACTAACTATAAAAAATTTATAGATCAAAGTAAACAAGTGTATATTTTTTCATATATATTTACTATTCCCTGAGTAAAATATATCTATTCCATATGTAACAGCACTTATATATTTATATAAGGCTTTCATGATCTACCAGTTAAGGGAATGATGTAATTTTACATTTCATTTAACAATACACCTATGAATAACATCTACACTATGAATACATCTGCACTGGTTCCGCCATTCTTACCACTTGTTTCAACATAACCAAAACTCCACTGTTTGGAATCACCTCAGACAATCTGTAATTTTTTTAAGACTTAGTATTTTTTTAGAGAGAGAGGAAGGGAGGGAGAAAGAGAGGGAGAGAAACATCAATGTGTGGTTGCCTCTCACGTGGCCCCCATTGGGAACCTGGCCTGCAACCCAGGCATGTGCCCTGACTGGGCATTGAACTGGCAACCCTTTGGTTCACAGCCCACACTCAATCCACTGAGCTACACCAGCCAGGGCCAATCTGTAATTTTGATGGTTTCAGGTATGTCAAAATTTTCATTCATTTCATTTGGGAAACAATTGGAAATTAGAGTAATAAGGACATATGGATGTTTTGGTTATGTTGAAGGTTATGTTTGGAGGTTTGTTGGTTTTTTGAACCTGCTGTAGCTGATGCTATCAGTGCCCTTGCCAGTTGACCCTGACTCCTCTGTAACCAGCCTGTGCCTCCTAGTACACATACCTGTGACTGCCTGAGGGCCTTCCCTGGTCCAGGAAGCAGGGTACAGGTCTCAACCAACAACAGATGAGAGTACATAAATAGTCTAATTTCTTTGCCTTGATTGTTTAAGTATATTTTATTGATTATGCTATTACAGTTGTCCCAATTTTTTCTCCTTTGCCCCCCTCTGCACGGTACCCCCTACCCTCCAGTAATGCCCCCCGCTTAGTTCATGTCCGTGGGTCATGCATATACATTCTCTGGCTTCTCGATTTCTATAGTGTTCCTAACATCCCCCTGTCTATTTTGTATCTACCAATTATTTTGCCTTGATTTGGCACTGAGCCAGATTCTGTCCAGTGAGATTGAGCTGGAGTTGCCACAGAGATAACCTGCTCACTAACACATCCTATGCTGGCTCCCTGCCTTCTTTCTTTCCTCCTCTCCTGTGTTACTCCTGTACTCCCTCCGTGGGGCACAGCTCAGCGTGTGTTTCTTGAAGAAGCCAGTCAGAGACACCTGCTGAGATTTCCCAATGTAAATTATAGGATGCTCAAAATAAATGCATTGGCAAGAATGGTACAAATGAAGCTCATGTTGCACTGGAAGGGTTTTATGGATAAGACTCATTAGATTCAGTGGAAGGGATCATCATGTGCTCTGCCATCCAACATTCTACCACCTACTTTTGTGATTATTCATTCAGTGTTACAATTATCCCAAGAATGCTGACTTTTCAAAATTCTAGAGCAGTGCTGTCAAACAGGATTGGTCTTCTGCTCTGTCCAGTATGGTAGCCAGTAGGCACATGTGGCTATTGAGCTCCTGATGTATAACCAGTACTGAGAAACTGCACTACTCATGTCACTTACATTTAAATTGTGACCTGCTGTAGGTTGCTACTGTAGTGGATTGCATAGTTCTAGAGTTCTGTGCATATGAAAGGATTTTTTTAAATAAAAGCTTCCTCCTTTCATTGTCTTTTGGCCTTTTCTCACCCAACCCCCCCCTTTATATCATTCTTCCTTTTTTTCTTTCTTTGAGTTGTCCTTATCCCAAGTAGTGGGCTATCTCTCTCATCAGCTGTAGCTGTCTTTGGTGTCTGGGGTTACTGACTGCATAGAGCTCGGGGGCAGGATTAACAGCAGTTGTTTCAGAAAGCCAGCCAGCCTTACAAATGATAGTTTGATATAAGAGATTATAATTACCTAGGACTTTGTGCTCACATTGGATTACTGGATTACTAACCAATGTACTAGTCTACAAAATTTGTATGGTATTACTTTGCCCATCTTATGATTTGTGTTTCATGCAGTTTGTAAGAACTAATTTTCTTATATTTAAACTGAAAACTTTCAGAAAGCCAGTAGTTACCTTGTCTGATACATCTGATAAACACCAGATGATGTGCAATAATGAGAATTCCTTTCCGTGGCCCACGTCTCTCTGCCCTCCAGCCCTTGGCTTTCTCTTTTCCATCCCCTCTCCTCCCCTCCCTCCCTTTTCTGATTTGGGGGCTTTGCTTTTCCCTAGAAAGCTGTGCCCTGAGGTGTTTGCATGGATGGCACCTTCTCATTTGGCCAGAGCTCAAATATCCTCTTCTCAGAAGTGACCTTCCTGATCACCCAATGACATTGTCTCTTCAGATTTTCCTTAAAGCACTGATAGTATCTCCTAGCAAGCATGAAAGCTAAAACTGACAATGAATAAAGAAAGGGAAAAAAAGGATTTTCAATAGTAATGAAAACTGGGAAAAATAATGCAGAAAACCTGGAGATCATGTGCTCATTGTATCTTTGGGGTCTAGACGGGTGCTGGTCTCAGTAGGTGAGGTAAATATTTGTTAAGTGCATGAGCAAAGGCTCTAGCTTTTAAGCCATAGAGTCAAAAGTTTAGCCACAAGGACCAAATAATATATAATAAATACACTTTATTCAAGTATTTCTGTGTTAGTAAATTACTTGGAAAATCTGAAATTATCTAATTATTTGTAGAAAATTGATAATTTTAACATTTATAGCCACATTATTTTATTCATTGTAAATATTCTGGTGTATATTATAACTTTGACATTGCTAATATTTCAAAAACAAAACAAAGGCATTTTTTTTGCTTTTCTTTCTTAAGTAATAAAAAAATGTAGCAGCTGCTCCTGATATTGAAGAAGGTATCCTATAAGTAGTATAGTCAAATTTTTAAAACTTTAGGAAAAACAGAATAATGAAGTCTCCTATTAATCTCCTTTTCCCTCATTTTCAAGTTTGAAGTCTAAATAATATTGCAATATTAACTTTGAAGTCTAAGTTTATATTAATTTTTTAAAATATAGTATTATTAACCATATATATATAAAGGCCTATTAATTTTATCAGCTAACAATATTGCATAGTGATTTTGTTTGTCAAACTTATGTATTAAAAGTTGCATTTTGAATGAGAATGCTTTTTACAGAAGGTGATTTTGAGTATAGGCAAGTCTGTTGGTTCTAGTTCTTGAAACAGATGGCTTTAGGAAAAGGAGAGACAGATATTTCAGACCAATATTTGCATTGATGATGTGGCATGGTAGACTCTTTATTCAGCTCTACTAGTAAGATGTGTTTTTTTTTTTTTTTTGGTTGTTGGTTTTGTAGGTTTTTAAAAACAATGAATTAGACTCCATTGACCTTAATTCAGATGACTCAGAGAATTAGATCTCTAGGCTTATATATTTAGGGATAGATGTGTCAATGTTACATAAATATATCCTATATTAGTATATAATACATTTTAAAATTATATTTTAAAAAATCCTTAATGAGGATTCAGCATCGATTTGATATTAAAATGGATAGCCCTGGGTGAACTAGAGGAACTTGATATTATAGGCCAATGTTAATTTGTTAACTACAACCTGTGTTTTACTAAGATTTTAATACACTTTTTTTTTTAGGTTTTGAAAGTATTGAATTGACTCCTCTTGCTGCAATATGTGTGAAGATATATTCTGGAGGGAAAGAATTGAAGGTGGATGGATCTATTCAAGTTTCCCTCCCCCTTCTACATACGAATGATGTGAGTGCAGGGGATCACATACCCGCCTGGACGTTTGATATGGACACAGGTATGTGAGCTAGATACAAATACTCCGGATGTTTTTCTTTTGAATGTTTGCTCTTAGAAATGTGTTTCTGTGTTTTTATTTTTTCAGCTTTATTGTGGTAGAATTCACAAATGAAATTTCTATATTTTAATATAGTATAAAATAATTCAATATGCCTTATTATTGCAAAAATTAAAATGTATCACTTATATTTGAATGTTTTATCTTTAGTAGAGCATTAAATCAGTAATGTTACAATGTTAAGTACTTTGTCAACCACTAAAATTTGCCCCACTTTGATTACTGTACTACAACTCTGCAGAAAACCGTCAGTGTATTGTATCAACAACAGCATTATTTACTGACTATCCTGTTTTTTAAAAAAAATCCCCAATACTTTGAGCAGAAACAAATTTTTTTAATGATTTCTGCTCTTATGAATGTTTGTTTTGATAAGCAATATGAACTCATATCTAAAAGCTTGGTTAAAGTAGTTGAACTCATATCTAAAAGCTTGGTTAAAGTAATTGAGAAAATCAATAATTCTTATTAAGAGATATGAAAAGTGGTTGTCTTTCAAAAACAATTCTAGAAACCAATTTTGTTTCCTGATTTTAGCCTCCAAAATGGCTGCTGGAACTACTTTTTCCTCCTCTGATTCCTTTGGTTTTGTTTTTGTGTTTTATGGAAAGTAACCTTAGAGGGTGATGTCACCATAAACTCGTCACTGGGCAGGTCATGGTGGGCAGTCATGCCCCATGGCATATAACTTCATTAGTAAAGGTCTTACTTTTGCCTTGAGCAAGTCCTGTCCATGGTTTATGTGCTTCTAGGTTAACACATTTTTGAAATGCCCTCTTTCAGACCCCTCTTTCTAATATGTGACAACCCTTAAGAAAGCACAGAGCTCTGGCTGGATGGTTCAGTTGGGTGGAGCATCATTCCCTTCCACCAAAAGGTTGCAGATTTGATTCCCTGTCAGGGCACAATCCCCAGATGGGATGCAAATGGAAGGCAACCAATTAATGTTTCTTTTTCACGTCCATGTTTATCTCTCTCTAAAATCAACAAAAACGTATCCTAGGGAGAGAATTTTTTTAAAAAAGAGAACAAAGCACATAGTCTTAACCATCCTATAATCCAATCCCCACCTTGCAAAAACTAAGGGAAAAAATGAGGTTTTGCCAGAGAACTGGGAAATAACCAAGTGGCTGGCTTGGTTTCCCACAGCCCTGACTAACTGTTCATTTAATTCACCAGCATTGCTTACTCATACAATATGACTTAGAAGTTTTTTCATCACTTATTTTACAATGCTTCCATAAAATTTAACATAAAAGGCAAGTCTTTTTAGATATTCCATGGGCACTACTGGAATAATGCAGAGTTATTCCTACATATTTTGAGATTTAAATCCTTAAAACCCCAATATCTAATGAAAACAGAGAAGTAAGCAATTAGCATTCTTTAGCTTGGCAGATTTATGGAGACATTTTATAACCTCCAGAAACACTTCACAGACAGCAAATTCAATTGTTAACATGGACTACTTTTGTAAAACCCAGGCAAAGTAAAGAAAGGTCAGTTTTACATAAACCAACAAACTCAAACTAGCTTTTATGTACTAAGGATTAATCTTAGATCACATGAACTTGAAAAATCATTTTGAGTTAGTTACTATATTTCTGAGAAATCTAGAATACCCAATCCTTACAAGCTCTTGCCTTGGAATTAACTTCAGTGTATTATCCCGAGGTAGAAAGCTACTTCACATTTACAACATACCTACGGGTCTAGAGACACACAAACTTGAGAACTTTCAGAGCCATGAGAAAACTCACTAGATTTTTATAAAGGAATGGTTGGATCCAGATGTCATTTGGGAGGCACTTACAATTTATATCTGTCCTTGACAAGTCAAGTTCCAATGAATGACCTTCCCTCTCTTAAAATAAGGACAGCCACTTGTCATACCTCAAAGAATTGGGTTGACGTCTCAATAGCACCAGAGGTGGATCCACTTGTCTAAATCTTTTTTTGGTAGTATTGGGACACCCATGGAATGTTTTCCATACACTGTGCCTAATGTTGTAGCTTGAGTTTTCCAGTTGTCCTTACAGAAGATTAACTCAGAAGTATCTAAGGGTTCTCATCTCAGCCACCTTCCTACATCAATGTCAATGGGAGGCTGGCCATTGACATTGGCCTTGGAGGCCAAGGCCATTTGGCTTGTGGGCTTGTGGGCTTGTCGGCCTTGGAGGCACAATTTTCCATATTAATTTTAGGATCTGTAGAGTCTGAACAAACTTCTAGAGAAAGCCAGCCTTTACGTGCACATGTGCACATCTCTAGATGGGCCAAATGCGGTGAATATCCCTACAGGGCTGCTTCTGTCCCTAGAGGAAATTTTTCCTCAGGTAGCCTCACATAGATTCTTAGTCATCTAAGAATGCCTGAGCAAGGGCCAGCGAGAGCTCATGTGACACCGCCAGAACTGCCCTGCTTTCCAAGGCTTGGTTGGGCCCCCCTCTCAGGGTGAACCCACTGCAGGGCACCCTGCCCTTTTCCCAGGGCTCCAGCAGGCTTCTCCGGGATCGGCTGTGTTACTACACTGGATGCCTTGCCACGCCCATCTCCACCACTCTGGATCTGGGGATCTGCAACACCTATCATCACCCTGTTGGCTTTTTGAATCAGAGAAGCCAGTGTCCTTTCCCTTTAAGAAATAGTTTATTTCATTTAACCAGCCTTGGTTTTGTTCAGACAGCACATTTTTCTTCTCCTTTCCTTGGGTAATTTCAACCCTTATCCACCCTGAAGATTTTCTAAGAACAGCTCAGATAAAGTCATGGACCTGCTACTTAAAGCAAGGAGACTCAGGATTTTTAGAGAGCTCTACCCCGAGTTCACTGGACTTGAAGTAGGAAGTTGGTGGGGCATAATGGGCTCCTGCTTGTACCTAGCACTGGACCCGGGTCTGCAGGGTGGTCCTGGCTGGTGGGCTTTTTGGGAATCTGGCTGTACTGTGCCAAATAAATGACAACATGAGAAATGTCAAAACCTGTAGAAAATTTTGTGGGGTCATTTGAGTCAAAATGGACAACAGTTGCCTGGAAGGGAGATCTCAGATGCTGCAGAAAAGAACAGTTTGCAGTTTCTTTTATGCATTTGGAGTAATGAGCGGGTAGGAAAAAGCAAGGCAGGGATTGGATTTTATTGTATTATGTGCTTTCCTGAGGTTTGTTATGCTTTGGATGCATAGTACTTTTTTTTTTTTTTTTGCATTTCAAAGGTGTGTTAAACTAGAGGAACAGAACCAATGGGCAGAGTTTTCTTAAAACCCTTTCAGTGAAGAAGTTATAGGCTTGGGGATGTGACTACCTGCCTTACCCACCCAGTTAGGAATTTATGATGTATTACAGTGCCCCTTTTTCATCTACAGGGAAAACTTTTTTGTTTCCTTTCAACAGTCTGTTCTATGCTCAGTACTCACTTCTGGTCATCAAATGGGGGTGTGTGTGTGTGTGTGTCTGTTTCTCCTGCACTAGGCAGTTCTCAGAAACCAGCTGGGTATCTTACAGCTCAGTTCATACACTATCCATTTGGAGTTTTCATCAGAGCCCACAGGTTAAGGGCTTCGTCCCGCAGGACTGTCCTTCCTCCTCAGATGCCAATCACAAGTCCAGTTGTGACCTGTGCTTCTGACTAACTGGCTATAAATCGGATGTTCCCATGACTCTCTCCTTCAGTTCAGTACTTTGCTAGAACAGCTTACAGGAAACCAGTTTACTTATTAGATCAACAGTTTATTATAAAAGTATATAACTAAGGAACAGCCAGATGGAAAAGATGCACAGGGCCAGGTATGGGAGAAGAGGCGTGGAGCTTCCATGCCCTCTCCTCTGAGTGCATCACCCTTCCAGCAGCTTGTTGTATTCACCAATTCTGCTCTCGTTACCCTGTAGCTCAGGGGCTTTTATGGAGCCTTCGTATGTAGGATTACTGGTTAAATTCTAGACCATTGGTGATGAGAGTCAATCTCCAGTCCCTGTTCCATCTCTGGAGGTGTGTGTGAGGTCGGCTCAAACGTCCAACCCCTCGAATCACTTGGTTGTTTTCTTGACAACCAGCCCCCCAGCCTTAGTGAGTTTTCAAATACTACCTCATCACGAACTCAAGTGCTGTTGAAAGCAGCTTGGTATAAATAACAGCAGACACTCTTTTCACCTTTTTGGATTTTATCACTTCGGAAATCCCAAGGGTTTTAAGAGCTCTGTGCCAGGACTGGAGACTAAGATATACAAATACATATTTCTTATTATGAATCACAGTATCACAGTAGTATACTATTGTAAATCATTGGTTGAGGGCTATAAGACCTGGATTTGTAGCCTATTTTCCAGCAGTGTGATTTTGAACAAACACCTTCTTTGGACCTCAATTTCCTAATACATTGAATGAGAGAGTTGTTTTAAAACACTTAAAGAATATCTGCTTTGAGTCCTGAATTTTTATTGTTCCTGCTGGCAAAGGTCTTTGTAATGGACCTTCCAGTGACAACATTTTTTAATTGATTTCTCACATATGCAACCTTTATATACATTGTATACACTATAACTGTTTCATCAGAAGTCCAGAACAGGTAACAAATAATGGCCCATTGATAAAGTTGGATTTCACTGCTCACATCCCTCATATATATCTCGACAGGCACAATTCAAACATTATTTGGAGAGTCATGATTTCCTTAAATATGCCTACAATCTTTATTTATAATGAATGTATTTCTTATAGTTACAGAAATCATTCAAATTATTTTATTTTATATATTATCATATGTGCTATATTACCATGTAATATATGATGTATATATTATCCCATGGTAATATATTGGTTTCCATAATCTTTGAAAACATCCTCAAAGTAGTCTACACGTGACTATCAGCACTACAGAGATGTAAATAAAAACACCAAGCAGTTATATTTATCTTTCTTTTTAGGTACTTGGATAAATCATGGCCGGGGAATGGTCAAGGAATATAATAATCATTTAATTTGGACATACGACGCACCACATTTGGGCTACTGGATAGCAGCTCCACTTCCAGGAACTAGAGGTTTGTAAAAATGAAACAAGTAGTAATTTAAAACAACAACCACCCAAGAAGTCATACTGGAATCGAGGGCAACACATCTCGATAGGCACTGCCACTTACCTACTGTATGACACCAGAAAAAGCTTCCAGTGTCTTGATCTCAGCTTTAGGATTAGGCTCCATGAACTCTAAGGTCTCTTACAGATACAATATCTGGTAAAATATGAAGTTGGTTCAAATCAAGTATTTTCTTTTCTTAGTTTACTTAAAAAAATTCTATCCAGATCAGTTAGAGTATTTGGATACAAGGAGCAGGAACAGATTTTGGATAATTAAAATAATGTTAGGATGTAGGGAGGTCACAGAATGCCAGGAGGGCTGTAGCAGCAGATTCTAAATGGCAGGCAGAAATCCCAGGGGGCCCCTTACAGGCCTGCGGCTGCCCGACCCCTGACTCCACCCCTTTGCAGTCCTTTCCTCACACTGTTCCTGACTACTCTTAGGATGCAGAATTTGCTTGCTCTAGACTTGGATTGCGAGCATGCCCCATGATGGAGGAAGGGCTGCTGAATAATAGGGTCCCCAGACTGTTCCCAAGACCAGAAAAGTGATACCCCAAATGAAGACTGGCCTGGCATGAACAGAGATGGACACAACCCAAGATTTGTCCACTAGGGATGATCTGTTCATTTTTCTAGATTTAACATTTGTCCAAGTTGTGTAACTCTCTCAAAATACTCAAACATTGCATATTTTATCCATTAAGTTTTCTGTTAAAAGAATCCTCTAATCTGCTGTGTTATAGTCTGGTTGCACTGTGGGCCTTTGGGATGCTTGCACGTATAAAGTGAGTTGCTTCTTGGCCTTCCCTGCTGCCAACTTGACTAAGTTAACTTTCCAGCCTTCTTATTGCTCTTGTCCCTTACCTCACCTTTCTTTAACTTGTGGGTTTGTAATCTACAAAAGCCAACGAAGCAAAACTTTCAGTGTCAGTTCAGTGAAGTTTTGGGAGAGTATGGAAGTTGAATGCCTGTGTCATCTCCGATCATGTGTCAGAGAATTACTTCTTTTGGTCGAGTGTCTTGGCTCCCAGCTGAGAGGCAGCTGCGACCTGGCTGTTTTGTGCTGGTGAGGAATAGTCCCAGTGCACATGCCGATCCCGGATGTGGAGGATGTTGGCACACATTTCTCTGCAGCATCCTCTCATTTAACTTACTACAGCTGTCTATTAATTTGAAGACTTGCACAGTTTTTGTGAAAATTTTTGTAAAAAACAGTTTTTAATTTTCCTTTTTTGTTGACAACCTTGGAATTTTAAACTGTGCAACTAAAACGACTTTTTAATGAAGACAAAATTTAGTATTCCAATATGAGAAATATAAACCATTAACTCTATGTGATCAGAAGGGATGTTCTCTGTTTCTGTTTTGAACTTAGTACTTATGAGATTATTTATTCAGAAACCAGGGGGTGGTTACTTTTATTCTTTATGATGTGAAATATCACACAGTCTTGCTAGCTCTCTGGCCTTGTCCCATTCTAGATTTGCAACTATCATGAAATATTGATGGAAAAGCACAATTAATATTTAATGTAATACTTCAACTCAACTAAATCCAAGTTATTTCATTTCTAACAAACATAGCCTAAGGAGCACTTTATTGCGATGTGTACCTTCCACTAAACATATTCCCAAAACAACCAATTTATATAGATGACTTTATGAATTATAAAAGCTAAATAATTTTCTAAAATAGGTTAAAGTTTTGTTTCAGCTTATATGTTGCAAAAGATTTATGTGAATCAGAGTAGTAAAATAGAAGTGTGGAATTCCCATTTAGTTTGAATAGATACTTTCTAGAAATGCTTTTACTCTGCAAGCATATCACAATCTAAGAAGCACTATCCTAGAAATACGGATAACTTGATTATAGCTCTGGCTTTGCCAGTAACTAGCTGGGTGAGTTTGAAATAGGTGCTTATCCATCCTACTATATTAGTTTTCTCGTTTCTAAATGGTGGGTGTTGTATATGATGATCACTAATATCCCAAAACATTTTAGGATGTGAGTGTTTCTGTACAATCAAAACTGGTCCCACGATGGGCTAGTTACTATGGTGGAGCTGCTTTAGTAGTGATTTGTTAATATAGATATCTATTTTTAAAAATAAATAGAATTCTAAATTCCTTGAAAAATTTTAAGTGCAAGAAATTAGTTTTTTATAGATTGTTCTTGGTAAGAATGTAGGTAATTATAGAGTTTAATAAACAAGTACTTACTGTTCTTCAATATTCATTTTCAAATGTATGTGAATTTCAAAAATATTGTAATTCTCTGCCTTTCTAATCCCTTCTAGGCATACATACACACACATGCAGATCCCTAATTTTTTGTTCTCATTGTACATATAGGATTTGGGACAAACCCAATAGTACCAGCTTCCTATTTCTAAATGTGAGTTTCATTGGACTCCTGTGGAGTGAAAATTACTAGCATTTTTTTTGTGTGTGTGTGTATAAATGAACACTCTTATAGTCTTAGGAGCAAAATCTGAATTTTATCCAGTTATAATCAAAATTTACTCCTCTATAGCTCTGAATCCTCTCTAAGAATCTACAGATAGAATTGTTATTCTTATTTCTTTCTGTTTGAAGAAATTTCATATTATGTACTGTTGTAGTTGGTTGTCTGTTAGATATGATACTTTATTAGTAGTAACCATATATGAAAGTATGACCAGCCTGGAGTGCCTATTCGTACATAACCTTGAAGTATACACCTGTGTAGTATAGCCAACACTTATTGTGTGCTTATTCATGCACTAAGCACTGCTGTAAGTGTTCTATAAGTATTATTTAATCCCATATCATCCATGTGGGTTAGGTAGGACCGATATGAACTGAGATGAGATACAAAGAAAGGGAACTTGCTGAAGACCACACAGACGCAAATGGTGAGGCTAGGATTTCATTTCAGGCACCCTGGCTCCAAAGTCTGTGTACACATCCACGGTGCTGCTTCTCCAAATCCTTTTACTGTTACTTTACTTTTGTTAAATTAGATGCTGCAAAATCTAGCAGATGACCCTCTTCCAGTGCCCCTGGTAGAGGTGAGAGTCTTATTTTGGAGGTGTCCTCTTGGCAGAGATGACCAGCAAACCCTTGTCTCACCATCCTTATCACCTTTGCATCCTGAGACCATATTACAGTCTACGTAATACTGATCAGTGGGGTGGTTATGTATATTGCTTAATGAAATGAAGTCTTAGTGATTCTGAAAAGATTATCTCAAGATTAGTTGCCCAGTCACATTGATTTTCATGCAGAGTCTTAGTAGCCTACACTGGTCATTTTAGAGTATTCATCAGCTTTTACTGCAGCCAAGCTCCTCACAGCAGCGCTGTCTCTATTCGTTCTCTCAGAGGGGTCTGGTGGGTCAGCTGTGCCTCTTCTGGGCTCAGCTGACTGGGACCATGGCATCTTGGTCTACAGCCTGGGCTGAAGGAATTGCAAACTTTAATCCTTCAAGTCTCAGAATTTTTGGATTCTCTCTAGTCCTTTCATCCCTGCTTACTCTGGCACATTCTATTTTGAATTTATTTTTAAAAAACTTTAATTGAATGCAGCTAGTAACAGTTCAGACCCACTACTGATATTTTATCACAAAACCTCTTTGCACAAAGCTCAAATTAATTGGAAATATTTTCTCCCAGTTTATGCCACCACATATTTTGCTTCTACATAACTTGTGTAATGATTCTTACTGCCTACTGAAACCATTTCCTCACTGCTCACCATGGGGCCTGAAGCCAGGGTCACATATTTCAGGGTTTTCTTATAGCAGCATTTCAGCATCTTAGTACCAATGTCTGTAATAGCCATTGCTGCTGTCACAAAGAAATCTGCAATCTCAGTGACTAACAATGGCAGGCATGTATTTGTTGCTTATGTTTCAAGACTGTTGGCCTTGGCTTTGTTCAGTTCAACATTTTTTCTCATTCTGGAACCTAGGTTGAAGGAATACCAACTCTTCGGGATGCACTGTTCGCATACTAAGAGGACCTTCTATGATCCTCTAGGGGGGATGGGCCATATCATGCAAACTCATTTAAGGTGCTCACATACCACCAGGCAGAATAAGTCAGCTGATTAAGCTCAAAGGGTCGAGAAGGTGTTCTCCACCCACAGGAAGCCTGCCTTTGGAAGGGAGCGAACAGTACAAGTTTGTACACATACGCAGTCGGCTTCACCCGGGATGGGGCACAGGTGGAAATTTGATCTAAAGCATATTTTCTTTTTGTTTGTTTGTTTACATTGAACCACTTAGGTTCAGGTATAAATGGAGACCCAAAGGACATCACTGCCTACCACACAGTGTTTCTCACAGCCATATTAGGAGGAACAATAGTCATTGTCATTGGATTTTTTGCTGTGCTTCTTTGTTATTGCAGGTGAGAAAATATGAATGTGTATAAACCCCAAAAAACTATCATGCCAGTATGTTCTGTGTATGACAAAGGTTTTTTTTTGTAGAAGTCAATGGGTTACTCTTTCAAATATGTAGATTAAAATAAGAATGGTTGTATTTTAACAGCCTTGCCTATCTAATGTACATATTGTAAGATGAATATTTAAATGAACCTTTTCGAGTTTACATTGTAAACATCGTCTGCCTTTTCCTCTACTCCAGGGATAAGTGTGGTGCTCCGCAGAAACGAGAAAGAAATATCACTAAACTTGAGGTCCTCAAGAGAGACCAGACAACTTCAACAACACACATCAATCACATCAGTTCAGTCAAAGTTGCTCTAAAAGCCGAGGACAAGTCACAGTTATTCAATGCCAAAAGCTCCTCGTACAGCCCACAAAAAAAGGAACCATCAAAGGCAGAAGCAGAAGAAAGAGTTTCCATGGTAAAAACTCGGGACAATTTTAAAATCTTCAGCGAAGATGTTTCATTTCTGTCGGCCAGTCAAAATAATTACTCAAGAAACCCAACGCAGTCTTTGGAATCCAGCATAGGGTCCAAGCAGCCTAAACATATTAGCAACAATCTATCTTCCCTGGGTGATGCTCAAGAAGAAAAGAGGTATCTCACAGGTAGTGAAGAGGTGTACGGGCGTTCCCACATTCCTGAACAGCTGATGCATATCTACAGCCAGCCTATTGCCATCCTTCAGACATCTGACCTTTTCTCCACTCCAGAGCAGCTCCATGCTGCCAAGTCAGCTACTTTGCCAAGGAAGGGTCAGTTAGTCTATGGCCAGTTGATGGAACCAGTTAATAGAGAGAACTTTACACAGACCTTGCCCAAAATGCCAGTGCATTCTCACACACAGCCTCCAGATGCCAGGGAAGAGAATGTCCCACTCGAAGGTCAACAGAGCTTGCCATCCCAAACTTCAGACTGGAGCCGGTATTCAAACAGCTTACTAGAATCTGTTTCTGTTCCCGGAACACTAAACGAAGCTGTTGTAATGACTCCCTTTTCATCAGAGCTTCAAGGGATTTCAGAACAGACCCTCCTAGAGCTGTCCAAAGGAAAGCCCTCCCCTCACCCCAGAGCCTGGTTTGTGTCTCTTGATGGAAAGCCAGTTGCACAAGTGAGGCATTCCTTCATAGACCTGAAAAAGGGCAAGAGAACCCAGAGCAATGACACAAGTCTGGACTCCGGGGTGGACATGAATGAGCATCACTCAAGTAGAAAACTCGAGAGGGAGAAAACGTTCATCAAAAGCATGCACCAGCCTAAGATTCTTTACTTAGAAGATTTAGACCTGAGCAGTAGTGAGAGCGGAACCACTGTCTGCTCGCCCGAGGACCCAGCTTTAAGGCACATTCTAGATGGAGGGAGTGGAGCTATCATGGAGCACCCTAGGGAAGAGTCCCCAGGAAGGAAAAGCACTGGTGAAGATTTTGAAGCCAATACATCCCCCACTAAAAAAAGGGGCCGACCACCACTAGCCAAAAGAGATAGCAAAACTAATATCTGGAAGAAGCGAGAGGAACGCCCACTGATCCCCATAAATTAACAGCAAGGATGGTTGTGTCTCTGCTCTCTTGTGCTGTTTATTCTTGCTTCTTGTAAATTGCAGTTTGAACTTCTTAAGAAGGTGAGACTGAGCAATCCGATGGTCCCTGAACGTGTCTCAAGCAGAGTAAACAGTAAAATGGTAATTCAGTAATGAGAGAGAAAGATACTAAGGAATGCTTTTTCTGACCTACTCTTTTGTTTTTGGGTGCTGAATTTGAAGTATCCAGGAGTTCAAAATGTCAAATAGCTTCAGGATGCTAGTCATCTGAAAGTGTTGCTCAGTCAGCCAACTCAGCCCTGACTCTTTAGAATAACACTGTGTAATGCATACGCCTAAAGTTTCTTCCTTTGAAAAGTGTAGCCTCTGCTCTGATGACTACCGCCCCTGTGAAACGTTTAGAAATGAAGCTGTGTTCTTCAGGCATCATATTCTTGTGATAGTACTGTTATGTTCTCCACTGCCTAATCTTGAAAATAACTTGATAAATTTTTGGATTGATGTAATTCTAGAGTTTAAGAACCAAACAACTTTTTCTCCTATAAACAGCGTGCATAGTGTACCAGCCCCAAAGTAATCCCATATTCATATAAAATGGGCAAGAAGCTACTTGGTTGTTAGAAAGGGAAACTGCAGAAATTTTGTTGTTTTTGGATATAATTTCATAAAATAAATGGTAAGGTGGTAATTTGTTATTTGGAAATCTGAGAAATGAATGCTCTGATATTAAATTTTTGCTTAAAATTTTCTCTTCCCCTTCTTCAAAAGTAAAGTGAGCTTAGCTGTCAAGGAAAACTTTACACCAATCTGGGCCCTGATTGGTGTGGCTCAGTGGGTTGGACATTGTCCTGCAAACCAAAAGAAAGGTCACTGGTTTGATTCCCCATCAGGCACGTGCCTGGGTCGCAGGCTAGGTCCTTGAATTGAGGGCGTGTGAGAGGCAACTAATCGATGTTTTCTCCCTCTCTTTCTCCCTCTCTAACAATAAATAAATAAAATCTAAAAAAAAACACCACCACCCAAACCAAAAAACTTTGCACCATGTAATCTCAAAAATAAAACAATAGAAACCCTGGTCTTTAGTTTAATTCTATTCACTGATACATACACTGATACACTGATTCACTGTAAACTAAAATCAGTTTTAAGACATGTCTTCTATTTTAAAAAATTCTGTCATTGAAATGCTATTAAACTTGATTTAAAACCAGGTAGTTACTTATGAACATTAAAAAAAACTAACAATATCTGGAGCTATTTCAGTCTTTTCTTAAATATTGAGCTAAAAAGGAAATCCCATTTCCCTGAGACTCAACTATACCATCAGGCTATTAGGTACCTGTATAGATTTTTTTTCTGTTAACATTCATAAAAGATGTTTGAGAAAAACAGTTTCAATTTTATGGGAAAAGTAAAAGTTTTTTCTTAAATCACTTCCAGCCTTTGCAATATTCCTCCCCCTCCCCAGTTTTGGAAGTAATATATCCATATTTTCATCATAGCAAATAATTCAGTGTGAGCACATTCAACAGCTGCTTTTAATTGTGTCTTCAACTCTGAATTACTATTCGTGTGTCCTAAAAATAAATCTCGTTGTTAATTAAAATCAATTCATCCCATTTTTCTTGAAACTCATGAAGACAAATGTCTGAAGCAGATTCCCCTTTCCCTTGGGGGGAAAAGTGGAACGAAATTGCTTTATTTCTCATCCCCTACTAACCAACATGAGAGCAACATAAAGACCCCAAGGCACATTACGTTGAAAAACCAAAATTAGCCACATTAGCTTTAGTCAAGTTATAAAGTGACGTACAATGAAAGACTACAGTCTTTTTTCTCCAGATAATAGACTTCAGCCAATGTTTTTCCTGTAACCACTTCTGAAGCATCTAATCTGTCAGATGATACTGCTACCTTTCTGTATAAACCCGCAACACTAAAAGACCAAGGTGAAAGTTTGCTATGTTTTACCCCAATCCATAGAAGAGATAGAAGTTTTGGTAATAACTATGTTTACATTAACTTTTATGGGGTATAGTGATAAGACTCAAAATTAGAGGAAGCTTCTTAATTGGTCTTATACAGAAAGATGCATTAAAAACGGCATAAATGAAATGTCTTGGAAAAGGTTAAGGAGTTAGTGCTCTGCTGAAGTGCCTTTGATACAGACTTGCTTTATTAGAAGGATATGATAACATCTTTCTTAAATGTACATTTTCTTTTCGTTAGCCAAATTAAGCAGATGTGCAGTTTCTTTTAAAAATATATAGACCTGGTGTTTCACGTTGGAATAATGAATTTTGCATGCAAGTAGCATTTCTCTCTCTTTTGTGTATTTAATTCCTTTTTGAATCCAGTTTATATTGACACATGGTGAAATGTTGTACTTCAATATTTTCAATGTATATTTCTCCCACCTTTAAGTAAAAATGTTTCATCTCTCGGCTTAGTAATGGAATGCACATGTTGCTATAAGGGTGTACCATTCAGGTATGCCACTTCTTCATTCTCGTGTAAAGGAAATGAGGAGATGTATCCCCAAGGGCTTTTCTAGAAATACATTTTTTGGTTTCAGAATAAAACCTTATTTTTTTATGCACTGCACATTCTGTTCTCAATTGGGAAGTATAGGCAATTTATCTTTTCTAATGATTAAAAATGTGTAACTTCTTATGTGTGAGTAGTTCACGAATTTCCTGTTAAAAAGCTGAAGCCATCTACTTTTTCTTAACCCACGTGATAATAAAACTACAATATTTAAACTTTCTTAAATTTGTAAATTGAAAACCAACCCAGGTTTTTGCAAATGTATACGTAGAAAATTTTGGCCACAAATTGTTAACATTTGTGGATCCTTTGTATATATTTTGCATATATCTTAAAAGCAAAATTATCCCTCAATTAACTGATGGATTCGTTTACTAAAGCACAGCTCTATGTATTTTTGGATACATATTAAGATCCTGAGACTTTATAAAATCAATTTTTATGACATTTGGGCAGTTGTATAGGGATCGCCCCTTTTAGAACACACAGCGCACCAGGAAGGTCACACATGTTGAGGAAGAAAAGCACGTCCTTGCTTTGGCAGTGGTTTTCAGGCCACTTCCTCTGTATTTGAGTCCTCTGGTATCAGCACATAGTGTAGAGCTTTAAGTATCTGTGGGTCAAATCATATCCCTCAAAACTTCCCAGAAAGGTGGAGCTCAAACTTACATAGTCGTTTGTAGGGAATGAGTTACTTCCCATGTACTGGCTTGGTAAAGAATTTGACTGTGTTAATTTTTATCTCAGACGTAGAGTTGACATTTTGCCCTCTGTTTCCAAGTGTTTCTATCTTTTGTATTCTTTCCTCAGAGGAATCTCACATTTCAGTGTATATTTATTGCCATTACTACTATATTTACTGCTGCAAACTGTAACAATTTGAAGATTTGTAAAATGTTAAACATAGTTCATTAAACATAATAAAATAAATCTAAAAATGTACTGGTGCATTATTTGCTTTTGGTAAACTACAAACTATTTCGTTCTAAATTGTCATTTAATCTAATAAATATTCAGTCATTACCTTTTCATTTATTATACTCCCTATAGTCAAATAAACATATATTTGAACACCCTTTATTTATATACTTGAACTTGATTTCTCCTTGCATGTCATGTTCTCCAAAGTTCACATTTTTACTGTTAAAGCTGAGTGTAGACATATTTTCCTTCAATGAGAAGACTTCTTAAGATAGTGTGATAGAATGTAAAATAAATTGCAATTCCCAAAATACCTAAGTAAGAATATGATACAGTATCTCCTTCCCACCTTTAAAAATAGTCTTTGGACTTTAAACCTAAGACTAAATGACAACGAAGGCTATTTCTACTTAGAATGTTAAATCTTCTTTAAGAGCCCTTCTGCTTAACCTGAGACAATTTGCATTTGGGGCTTTAAAATATCTCTAGAATCATTATCCTGGGTGCTATGTTTTAAGACATTTCGCATAGCTTATATAAATTAATATGGTACTAGAAATGCCGTATTATTTTGATCAGTTCTAATGGGATTTGTACTCTGAATCCACTTACAAATACCATGGAGATTGTATTTGCACCCACAACTCCAAACACTCACATTAAAATAGACACTTCCATTTGGATCCCTGCCAAGTCCAAGCCGGGCTGTGGCCACCTTTGTTCCAATGGCTGTTCTCCATCTAGGAGAGTTGGGTGTCTTAACAGATATGGTGCAGCCTCTGGAAGAGTCATGCATGGAACTGGTTGTAATAAAAAATGTTTCATAAATCATAATCAGAAACTTAGCTGCCAAACATGATTTTCATGAGCTGGTCCTCACATTCTCATCTCAGAAGGAAAATATGGGATGACTAATATGTAAGAACTATAGCAAAAGTAGTTGGATAGAGTTAGGTATTTTAATGAGTTTATCAAAAGTGATTCACCTCTCAATGTTTTCATTATGACAGCTAGTCAGGGACCCTTCCTTTGAACTACATGCTGGGAAAATGTTAAACTAGCCCACAGTGGTGCTTTATCTAGGCTTCATAAAATAGGTACACTATAAATAGATATACAGTGAGGCAGCTAATTCCATCTGTAAATTCTTTCTAAATCAGGTAAGGGGTTAATTTCTTTTGAGAAATCTGCCTTATTGTCTTAGACTTAGATATGGTTTCTCTTGGATTTAGTTTCTCCATTAATATAAGTATTTCCTTGACTTCATTCTTATCTTTTCCCCTTATTGTAAGCTTCTTTATTTATTTTGGGACTGTGGACTCTATCCATTGAGTTAAGTATATTTTTTTCTTTATAAAAATACTTTCAGAGTTTCATTAGAGAAGAAACTAGTTCCACTAGAAATCAATCACAGTTTGTAATGTTAAATACCAAAAATGCTAATAAACTCAACTATAAATGATGAAAAAACATTTTCATTATATATGTAATGAATGTGGGGGTGCATATATCTGTGAATAGATGTTTTCAAGTATTTTGGGGGGTAGATATCCAGAAAAGGGGTTGCTGGGTCATATGGTAACTGTATTCTTAGTTTTTTGAAGAACCTTCATACTGTTCTCCATAGTGGCTATACCAGCTTATACTCAGCTTATACTCCCACCAGCAGGGAGTGAGGGCTCACTCCTTTTTCTCCATAACTCCTCCAACACTTACTACCTTTCTTGTTGATGATAGACATCTTAACGGATGCAAGGTGGTATCTCATTGTAGTTTTGACAGAGGGGAGGGGGCAGGGGGTGATAGAGGGTAAGGGGGGCCCAATATATGAAAACAGAAGATGATTTGATTATGGATGGTGGGCACATAATGCAATATACAGATCATGTATCATAGAAATGTACACCTGAAACCTACACGACCCTATTAACAAATGTCACCACAATAAATTTATTTCACAATATATATGTAGCACATTTCTTAGGGAAGACATTGTGATAACTGTTTTCTTTCTAAAATAGCTAAGCTTAAAGATCACACCTATGTTGTTCTTCAAAATATTGCAGTAATACTTTGTTTGCTATAATAGATGAATATCTTCTTATTTCTGTTGGAAAGTTCACATGTTGAAAAGCGTACGTTGCTTTTTTTTATTTGTTGACAAAACCTTTCCTGTTTGAACCCTGCATTTCCTAGTTTTCAAACCTATGCTTTCCGTGGTTGTAAATGATATTCCACAGTCCTGCAGGATACTCCAATGTCCCAAATGATTTAGTCTTTTTCTCCCTTCAGGTTTACTAGGAGTTTCATAATTCATGTGTTGACTGGTTCCAATCCTTGTAGACCTTATTAAAACACTAGACTATCAGCAGACAGTTTGATCCAAAACAAACCAGGTAATTACATTCCCAGGAGTCTCTGGGTTTATTGTACTTGAAAAACTTAGTTAAAAACCTTTCCTAAATACTGTATTGAGAAGCATAATTGTGGCTATTAAGAAATATGGAATAGCTATCTCAAAATAATTTTTGGTATATATATTCCCATACTTTAGTCTAGAAAATAAGATTTTTTTGTTTTACATAGAAGGCATTTTTAAATTTATTCATCTTAGTAATTTATCTCTAATATACAGTATTCTGTAGTAAACAAAACCTTGTTTTCTAATACAGATAAGTTCTGAGAGATTTGTGTCCATTAAATACCTAAATGTTTATTAACATGTACTTTTACAGATATTTTTATTCTCATTAATTATCATTTTATTTTGAGAGTACATTTATTAAAGCTGGGGACAGTGAAATAAGAAAGGGCTTAGGTTAGAAGAAGCAACAGAAGAAAGCCTACATGGGGCTGCTTTGGCTCTCTAGAAAAGAAAGGAGGCTCATTTATTTCATAGGAAAGAAAAGAAAGAGGCTCATTTGAAAGAAATGAGCCTCTGTGGCCTCCTCTGGCTCACCGGAAAGTCAGGAGGAAAAGGGCCTTGGAGACAGGTTCAGGGGGTTAGCTCAGGACAACTTGCTGCTGATGATCGCTCCCCTGGTTGCAAGTCCATGGGGACCCTTAAAATTTAGAAGATGCACACCTGAGAGGGAAGAAAAGCGTGGGCATGCCCCTAGGAGGGAGAGTGTGCCTCATTATTGATTTTTTCACTTAGTGTTTATTACTGGTTATTGGAGTAACTAGGGGACTGGAGGAAGGATTTAGAGGAGATCTATTCTTTTTTTCTTTTGGAGAGTCCCAATTATAAGGATCTACAAGGCATCAATGGAATCAATCTTGGGATAGCTATTAGGGTAACATCAGATGTTAGATCTGATGCAGGCAGTAGAAATTTTGGGATTTCTTGATGGTTGTTTGAAGCTACAGGTGGATGAAATGACCGAGAAAGAATATGTAGGGTGAGACAAAATTTCTATTAGTGTCATTAAATTATTGTGTAACAAATAATAAAATAAAAATATTCTTTTTAAAAATATTTTTTTTAATTTATTTTTAGAGAGAGAGGAAGGGAGGGAGAAAGGGAGAGAAACATCAATGTGTGGTTGCCTCTCAGAGGCCCCCAACTGGGGACATGGCCCGCAACCCAGTCATGTGCTCTGACTGGGAATCGAACCAGCAACCATTTGGTTTGCAGGCCAGCACTCAATCCACTGAGCCACACCAGCCAGGGCAAATAGGATAATATGTATGTATTTAAGTTGAATAAAAAGATCGTAATTTTAATGTCTCCTTTTAAGTTTCATAAACATGTGACTTTCTCTACATCAAGTTGGGTATAAATTTAATTGTTGTAAATGAAATCTTATTTTAAAATAAGTTATAATTATTTTATGTTAATTTCTTCCCTCATTACTAATTTTTTTTCTAAAATGCAGTTTCACAAAATAGATTTTCAATAACTATTTGACAAATGGGAACAAAAGTCAGGTGACCTGGGTTCAGGTCATGACACTTCACATTCCTAGTAAACTTAGTTTCCTCATACTATACAGGTCTGACAATCGTCATAACAATACCTCCCTTACATGGAGGTATTGTTAAGTCTAAGACCTAAGTTGTTATAGAGGAAAAGCACAGGCTAGGCAAATATTAGTTATCATCCTATGACACTACATTTGATGAGCTTAGTTAATTTACAAGGGGTATTTTTGTGACTTAACCTTGTTAACCATTGGGATTATCTCCACTTAAAACATGATTATCATCACTGCACAGGAGCATGGGTATCACTGAGAGTCAAGGGTCAAAGTGTGTAGCCTCCAGATGCCAGAGTTCTCCTTGCAGCCACTATTGTGCTTTTTCATCAGGATCATTGGGGAAAGACGAGAATTGCTACAATTATTTAGGGTATTTAAAAAGACTGGGGTGGTATGGCTCTGCTGCTCTCATGCATAGTTTGCATCCCATACTTTATATTAAGTTTCATATAAGTCAATGACTGCTCTGCTCCTTAAAATGATTTAGCAACGATTGTTGAACAGGCATGCAGATGAGGATTTTTACGGGCCTGTTATCCAGTGATTCATGAATCAGAGGAAACTGGGTTATTTTAAACATCACCCCCATAGTTTTTTCCCTAAATTTTTATTAATCTAAGGTGTAAGTCATGCAATTTCAAAGTAATTATCTATTTCCCTTCAGAAAAAATAGATTCCGGAAAACTGATTTTCTTCTTGACCTCTTCACTGATATTTTGATGTATTCTACAACATGTAAGAGAATAGCCTGAGATTTAAGTAGGAGCTCTCCTGTTAGCCTGAAGACTCAAGTCCATAAAAACAAACAAACAAAAAAAAAAAACAACACAAAAGCATGTATTTTAAGTGCAGAAAAGGCTCAGTTATTAGGCCAACAATCTCTTTGAAGTGTGTTTGCTAGGAGCTGCCCTTTCAGCAGAATTGGTGCAAACCTCCATGCAACCTCCCTCTATTTCATTGTGCAAGAGGAGGACCAGGAAACAGAGAGGTGCCATACCTGTGCAGGAGCTATATTTATGAAGAGAGCTATCCCTTCACTTCACCTCCTGTGATGGTACTGATACCTCCGAGAAGCTTGGATTGGGGGACAACAGGGTCACTGGTGAAGTTTGGGAGTGTCTGCAGCAAGGGGACACAAACACCTCTTTGCACGATCAGATTGCTGCCCTGTGCCAGTGCACATGAGGAGAAAGCATTGGCGCAGATGGTGTAGTGATGCCCCCAGGTACAGTGGGAGTAAGAATTAATCTGTTAGCAGAGAAGCCTAGAGTTGAAGGACTGAAAGAAAATTGAGAGATCCTCTTATTTATGAAGAAATGCAAGTTAGAGAGTGTCAGTGGCTCATTCATCCCAGGCCACAAAGACAATGAGAAGCCAAAATCTGACAGGAATCAAATTTCCTTAGTTTCGGTCCACTTTATTCTTTCTTTCTCTCAGTAATTTGAACTCTTTCTGTCTTGCCTTTTTAATTCAGAGATTGTTATTCTATTTTAATATAGTCTAGATTACACCTAGAGAATGTTTTATGTAGTCTGCAGCAAGGTAGTGGAGTTAACTTATGTTTATAGATAATATCTGCATGCACATCATCTGCAAAGAGTTGGCAAGTGAAGCCATTTTAAAATGAAGTCAGGGCAGCCATTCCAGAGGAACCTTCTTTAATGCCTTACTCTTTGAATCTTTGGAATGTTTGAACTGGGCAAAATCACCTCTGGTCTGGGCCAGAGCAGCATTGTCTTCCAAACAACAGTTTGTAAAACTAAAAGGAAAGCAGACATTCTGTCTCCAGGACTGAAATTAAAGACAATCTTTAGAATTAGCACCGGTGTGTAGGCTAAAGAATAACTTCTTTGTACACATAGAAATGCTTTCCTTAGTTTATTAGCACCTATATAAATTCTTTTCTTCTATTCAGGTAATTATTTTCCTTCCCTTTCCCATAAAAGCCCCTTGCATTTACCCCAAGATCAGAACATTATTTGGGTTGTTGCCTAAATCAGTATTTTTTCAAACAGCTATTCTTTGATCTCAAATAAATGCTTGTCACCTCATTCTGGCTTTTTATTTTTAAGGTAAACACATTATATTCCATCTCCCCAGCCTTTAGGGTTTTGTCAATTCTCTTCAAAATTGGTAGCTGTGCCACATAAGGAATTTTTTTGAATGTTTTGGGTCCTGCTTCCAGATATTCTGAGTAGGTGTACTCACAAAAATGTGTTTATTAGAAGCTACAGGTGATTTGATGATGAACTAGATCTGGAAATCTAATCTCTCTCTAATGTAAGTGGTTCCTACCACTGTTCCCCATACTGGAACAGTATACCCTAGGCACACTTAAAAAAAATTCTTTCACACTTTTAAGGTGTTTCCAGCCTTGGGATGTTACATTTGCCCTTACCTCTTCGGAATGCTCCTTCCTGATTCTGATCATTGTTATTCAGGTTGCTGCTGGATTCATGAGACCTTCTTTTATCCCATCTAAGTTGGCTTCTGACCTCTGATCCCTTGGCACTTCCTATCATATTATCCTGATCTTATTTTGTCTATTTATTCTCACTCTCTGAAATGATCTAGGTTGCCTACTTAACTCCCTTCCCTAGTAGATAAGCTTCTTGAGGATGAGGACCCTCTTTGTCCCTTGGAACAGAGATTCAATGGCATGATGAGTAGTTAATTGGTTTTCTGAACAGTTGTATCACATTTAAATTGTTTCTGTAGTTTTTAGTTTACTTCTTGAAACCCACAATTTCCTGAAAGCCCAAAGTAAAGGTTTCAAAATGTACATATCTGGGAGCAATGTCAGTATCATGGCACAGTGAGAAAATCCCTTGTATCTCCTACTAGATCTACATCTAGTCGGATATCTAAAACCCAACAAAAGTTCCTCAAAGGAACACACTAAGATGCCTGAGACATCCATACACTGGTACATCTGGAGGTAGGTATACTGGAATGTGTAGGGAGGCAGGCTGGGACAAGGAACATGGATAGTGCCTGCAGATGCAGTTCTCTGGGTGCCATGGCTAAGCCCATGGCCCCAGTAAATGCAGTAGCCATGCAGAAGTCAGGGTGTAGCCCGCACACATTAACACCTCTCCACTGTGACGTCAGAGGAACAAGTAGTGCAGGTAAGTGAAAACAAAATCCTGGGCTATAACACCATCTCTGGAAGAAATAATGCTAATTATCAACTTTCTGAATTGTTAAAATTAAAATGTTACATAAAAGAAAGGTGTTCATTACTTCAAATGTGCCAGCAGTGGTACAAACTGTCAAGAACCATGAACAACCAAGGTAATGTGGTAACAGAGAAAGAGACAGTCCTCTGAAACCAAACTCAAAGTCATGAGGGAATGTGATCTAAATAAGAGAGGCTTGACAACAACCACCATGAAGAAACTCAATGAGCTACAAGGCAACACAGAAAGGTAGCTCAATGAGCTCAAGAATAAAATTAATGGCAAAAGGAATATTTTACAAAAGAGATTGAAACTATAAAAGAGAACTAAATGGAAATTCTGGAGCTGAAGAATTCAATAAATAAGATGGAGGCTACATTAGAAAGCACTGGAAATGGAGCAGACCATGTGAAGAGAGAATTAGTGAGCTCAAAGACAGAAATGATTTAGGTGGAAGAGGAGAGAAAACTGAGACTTCTAGAAAATGAAAATTCTACAAGAATTATCTGACTCCATTAGAAAGAACAATGTAAGTACAATGGTATACCCTAAGGAGAAGAGAGGGAGAAGGGAACAGAGAACCTATTTAAAGAAATAATCAGTGAAACTTAACCAAACATAGGGAAGGAACTAGACATTCAAGTACAAGAAGCTAATAGAATACTTAATTATCTCAATGCAAAAAGGCCTTCTCCAAGACATGTTAAAATTGTCAAAAGTTAATAATAAAGAAAATTCCCAAGGCAGCCAGGAAAAAATGATAGTGATCTACAAAGAAAACCTCATAAAGTTTTCATCAGCTATATTAAGAGAAACGCCACAGTCCAGGAGCGAGTGGAATGATATATGCAAAATATTAAAAGACAGAAACACTAGCTCAAAATAGTATCTCTAGCAAAGTTATTCTTTATATCTGAAGGAGAAATAAAGGCTTTCACAAACACAAAGCTGAGGGAATTTATCACCATTAGACTTGCATTACTAGAAATGTTAAAAGGAGCTATTCTGTCTGAAACAAAAAGACACAAGAACACAAAACTTTCAAAACGTTTCAAAAACTATAGCTACTCTAATCTGGTAACAAACACACAACATAAAAAGGAATAACTTGTGATAACAAAAACATACAAGGAGAGATGTAAAGCATGGAACACGGATAGGCAAATGAAGATGTGATGCTATCAAAAGAAAAAAGACTAATTTATCTATGAGACATTTTATACAAATCTAATGTTACAATCACAAGACAGAAATTTAGAGCTGAGAGACAAAATATTTTTTTAAAAAAGAAAGGGAGAAAAATATAATAGAAAACCACCAAACTAAAATAACAGACAGACAGACAGGGGTAAAGAATCTATGGTGATACACAGCAATCAGAAAACAAAAGTTAAAATGGCAGTATTAAGTCATTGTATATCAATAATGCCTCCAAATATAAATGGACTGAATTCACCAAACAAAAGGCACAGAGTAGCTGGATGGATGAATAAAGAAGACACAACCAACTGTTGCCTTTCTGAGACCCATCTGAGCTCCAGAAACAAACATAGGCTTAAGTGAAGGAGTATAGGATGATACTTCAAGCAAATGGTATCCAGTGAAAGGCAGGTATAGCTATACTTAGATAAAATATGCTTCAAGTCAAAAATGGTACCAAAATAAAATTTATTATTATTTTTTATAATAAAATGAACATTTTAAAATAATAAATGGGACTTTCCATAAAAAAGACATAAAAATAGAAGAAGAAAGGAAATAATGAAGATCAGAGCATAAATAAACAAAATAGAATCTAAAATCAATACAAAAGATCAATGAAACCAAGAGCTGTTTCTTTGGAAGTATAAACAAGATTGACAAACATTTAACCAGATTCATCAAGAAAAAGAGAGGACCAACATAAATGCAATCAGAAATAAAAAAGAAGTGACTACAGACACCAAGGAAATACAAAAGACTGTTAGAAAATATTATGGACAACTACATGGGACAATCTGGACAAATTGGATAAATTGCTAGAAACATATAATCTTCTAAAACTAAATCAGGAAGAATCAGAGAATCTGAATAGATAGATTACAATGAGTGAAACTGTACAAGTAATCAAAAAACTCCCAATAAATAAAAAAGTCCAGGACCAGATGGCTTCACAAGCATTTCCCTTAAGATCAGGAACAAGACACGGATGTCTGCTCTCACCACTCTTATTCAACATGGAACTGGAGGTCCTAGCCACAGCATTAGACAAGAAGAAGAAATAAAAGGCATCTACACTGGAAAGGACAAAGTAAAACTCTCTTTATTTGCCAATTACATGACACTGTATATAGAGAACCCTAAATATTCCACCAAAATACTACTAGAACTGATAAATTCAGTCAAGTAGTAGGATAAAAAAATAAATATCCAGAAATCAGTTGTATTTTTATATGCCAATAATGAAATATCAGAAAGGGAAACTAAGAAAGCAATGTAAATATCATTGCATCAAAAATATAAAATACTGAGGAATAAATTTAACTAAGGATTAAGACACTGAAAAAAGAAATTGAAGAAAACACTAATAAATGGAAGCATATACTGTGTTCATGGATAAATATAATTAACATCATTAAAATGTCTATATTACCCAAAGCAATCTATAGATTCAACTCAAGTCCTATCAAGATATCAAAGGTATATTTCACAGAATAAGAACACATATTCCAAAAATTTATATGGAACCACAAAAGACCCCGAATACAACAGCAATGTGAGAAAGAACGAAGTTGGAGGATTCATGCTACCTGATATCAAACTATGCTAAGAAGCCACTGTAATCATAACAGCATGGTACTTGCACAAAAAGGGGCATACAGATCCATGGAACAGAATAGAGAGCCCAGAAAACCCCCCACACCTTTATGGTCAATTCGTATTAGACAAAGGAAGTAAAACATACCATGATGTAATAATAGTCTATTCAATAAATAGTGTTGAAAAATCAGACAGGTACCTGCAAAAATGTAACTAGACTATCTTCTTAAACACTCACAAAAATAAACTCAAAAATAGATTAAAGACTTAAATGTTAGACCCAAAACTATAAAAATTTTGTAAGAAAACATAGTAAAATCTCAGACATTTCTCTTAGTAATATTTTTTCCTGATATATCTCCTTGAGCAAGGGAAACAAAAGAAAATAAATCAACACATGGGACTACATCAAACTAAAATTTTTTGCACACAAAAAAAAACATCCATAAAATGAAAAGACAACCCACTGAATGGGAAAATATATTCACTAATGATATGTCTGGTGAGGGGTTAATATCCAAATTTATAAAGAGCTAATAAAACTCAACACCAAAAACAAACGAATGACCCAGTTAAAGAATGGGCAAAGGACCTGAATAGACACTTCACGAAAAAGGACATACGGATGATCAATAGACATATGAAAATATGCTCAGCATCACTAATAACCAGAGAAATGTAAATGGAAACTACAGTGAGGTATCACCTCACAGATGTCAGAATGGCTATCATCAATAAATCAACAAGTGCTGGTGACAATGTGGAGAAAAGGAAAAACCCTCACGCACTGTGGGTAGAAATGCTGATTGGTCAGCCACTGTGGAAAGCAGTATGGAGTTACCTCAAAAATTAAAAATGGGGCTGTCTTATGACCCAGTGATTCCACTTCTGGGAATAGAGCTGAAGAAACTTGAAACACTAATTTGAAAGAATATATGCACCCTTCTGTTCATTGTTGCATTGGTTACAACAGCCAAGATTTGGAAGCAGTCCACGTGTCCATCCATAGATGAGTGGAAAAACCTGTCATATATTTACATAATGGAATACTACTTCACTGTAATAAAAAAGAAGGAAAGAAAATCTTACTCTTTGGGACTGTATTGATTGACTGGGGGAGCATTATGCTAAATGGAATAAGCCAGTCAGAGAAGGACAAGCACCATATGATTTCACTTATATGTGAAATCTAATGAACAAAATAAGCTGACAAAATATGAACAGACTGATACAGAGAACAAACGGATAGCTGTCATGAGGAGGGGATTTGGGGAGGCTGAGTGAAAAAGATGAGGGGATTAATAAAAACACACAAACTATAGAGACAGGGAACAGTAGAGTGATTCCCTAAGGGAAAGGGAGGGGAGGGGAGGTAGAAGAATGTGATGTAGGAGTAAACGGTGATGGAAGGAGACCTGCGTTTAGGTGGGAACATGCAATACAACATATGGGAGAACTATGATAGAGTTGTACCCCTGAAACTGATACAATTTTATTAATCAATCTAACCCCAATAAAATAGAAAATATAACATATGGAGCACCAAAATATATATAGCAATTATTAACAGTACTAGAGATTAAAAAAGACAGCAACAGACAATAGTAGAAGCCTTTACAACCCCACCGATACCAACGGATAGATCATTCAAACAGAAAGTCAACAAGAAAACATCAACCTTAAGTGACACATTAAAGCAGTTGAGCTTAACAGATATTTCCAGAACTTTCCACCCCAAAGTAACAGAATAAACATTCTTTTCAATGGCACATGAAACATTCTCAAAGATAGACAAAAACAAGTCTCGATAAATTTAACAAGATAGGAATCATGTCAAGTATCATATTTTACCACAACCATAACAAAGTAGAAATCAACTTAAGAAGTAAACTGAAAAAAAAAAGCACAAGTAGGTAGAACTTAAACAACATGCTGATAAACAATTGGTGAAATAAAAGAAGAAATCAAAAGATACACACAGACAAATGAAAATAAAATTTTGAGGGATAAAAATGTTTGAATAAAGCAAAAGGAGTACTAAGAAAGGAGTTTAACCAATACAGGTGCACCTCAAGACACAAGAAAAATCTCAGGTAAACAATCTAACATTATACCTTAAGGAAGTAGGAAAAATAAGAATAAATGAAGCCAATACTCAGTAAAGGGAGAGAAAAATAAAAATTACAGCAGAAATAAGTAAAACAGAGAATAAAAGGACAAAATAAAAGATTAATAAAATGAAGAGCTGGTTCTTTGAAAAGATAAACAAAATCGACAAACTTTTAGCTATCAAATTGGACAACCTAGAAGAAATGGACAAAATCACACAACCTTCTAAACTGAGTCATGAAGAATTAGAAAATCCAAAAAGACCAATCACTATCAAGAAAACTGAAACAGTGATAAAAAACCTCCCCCCAAGTAAAAGTCCAGGGCCAGGAAGCTTCCCTGGTGAATTCTACCAAATATTTAAAGAAGATTTAGTACCTATCCTTTTGAACTCTTTCAAAATACTGAAGAGGATGAAATACTTCCTAACCCATTTTATAAGGCCACTGTTACACTGACACAAAATCTAGGCAAGGAAAACCTAATAAAAGTAAGTTACCGGCCAGTATTGTTGATGAACATAGATGCAAAAAATCCTTCAAAAAAATACTAGCAAAACAAACACAACAATACCTTAAAAAGGATTATATATCAGGAACAAGTTGAGTTTTTTTACAGGGATGAAAGTATAGTTCAACTTCGGCAAACCAATTAGCATGATACAGTACATTAACAAAATGAAAGAGAAAAATCATATGATCATCTCAATAGTTGCAAAAATGTATTTGATGAGACACAACATACATTTATGATAAAAATTCTCAACAAAATGGGTATAAGGGCAACCACCTGAACATAATAAAGGCCATACATGACAAGCCCACAGCTAACATCACTCTCAATCGTGCAAAGCTGCAAGCTTTTTTTCTCATATCAGAAAAAGACAAGACTGCCCACTCTCACTACTTTTATTCAACATGGTATTGAAAGTACTGGCCAGAACAATAAGGCAAGACAAAGAAGTAAAAGACATCCAAATTGGAAAGGAAGAAGTAAAACTATAATAATTTGCAGGTGACATGATATTATTTATAAAAAACCCTAGAGACTCCAAAATATTATTAGAACTAGTAAATAAATTCAGTAAAATTACAAGATACAAAATCAATATACAAAAAACAGCTGTGTTTCTATAAACTAATAGTGATGTCTCAAAGAAATTAAGAGGAAAATTCCCATTTACAATTGCATAAGAAAAAAGAATAGAATACCTAGAAATAAATTTAACTAAGGAGATAAAAGACTTGTATATTAAAAACTATAAGACATTGATGAAAGAAATTGAAGACATAAATAAATGAAGTAAATGTGCTTGTGGATAGGAAGAATATTGTTAAAATGTCTGTGCTACCCAAAGCATTCTATAGACTCAATGCGATCCCTATCAAAATTCCAATAGCACTTTTCACTGAAATAGAACAAACAATTCTAAACTTTACATGCAACCACAAAGACCATGAATAGCCAAAGCAATCTTGAGAAAGAAGAACAAAGTTGGAGGCATCACACTTATTCCAAACCATATTCCAAAGCTATAGAAAGAGGAAATAACAGATTAGATGATAAACAAATTAGCTTCTGTTTTCATTCTAGGTCTTAAAGACTTGCCAGAATTCTTAGATCTTGATAGTTTTAAGGGAATAATTTCCCGGACCCTCAACATTTTCCCAGCACCTCCTCCAAGTAGTCCCTGAAGTTTTATTGATTGGGGGTTAATGGACATCAATTCATACTCTCTAGAAATGCTATAGAGTTCCATGGCTGCTTCCCCAGCCCCTGCCCAGAGAACAGTATTTGGGCATCGCCCATCCACCCTCGAGATTCTCCATTTCAAGGGACTACAGTGACTCTTGACATAGGACAGGAAGAAGGAAATGTAACATTACCCTGTAAAACAAACAAACAAACAAACAAACAAACAAACAAACAAACTGTGCTCTTTCTTAACACTGGTGTATCTGAGTACTATTCCTTCAGTCTGCTTCCTCTTTTCTAGTCCCTTTTCATTTTACGAAATCTTACTAAACAAAGGGACAACTTTAGAAAGCACAATTTAAAAGCTATTTGCTGATTCTCTTTTATTGCGCATTAAAATCTATTTTTCTCTTTTTTTAAAAACTGCAAAGTGATTATGAAAATTGCAAGTGTTATACACACTGGCAAAAACCATGAGAAGGCTTTGAAGTCTGAATTCAGTATAAAAACTATTACTTGAAAGCATTAACAGACAAATGGCTTTTTGTTTTACCTTTGACTATCTAGTGCAGTGCACTGTTTGTGTCAGATCAATAAGTATTGATTATATTTCAGCACCTGATTTATTTTACAAATGGAAAATATTAGACCTCAAAAATATTTTACAATATTTTCAGCCAGGTCAAAAGCACATAATCATTTGACCCTATATCAACAGAATATTTTGGTATTAAATTTCAAGACTAATTTCATCAAATCTCTGTAACAATAGAAAGGTAAATGTAATTCTGTGTGTTCTTTAATGTACTTTCTAAATTGACTCAGAGTTTCAATGATTACTTTAGAAAATATAATATTTTAAAATGCTCAATGTGAATAATTGCTATTTCCATAATACCTACTGATATGTGTTTTTAAATAAAATTTTATCTTATTTTTATCATAAAAATTCCAATGGCAGTTTTCATAGAAATAGAACAATACTAAAATTTGAATAAAACCACAAAAGACCCTGAAGCCAAAGCAATCTTGAGAAAGGAAAATGAAGCTGGCAGCATCACACTTTCTTTCTCAAACTTTCTCAAAGCTGTATGAGTGGCCATCAAAACAGTATGGCACTGGCCTAAAAGCAGACACAGATATCAACAGAACAGAATAGAGAGCCCAGAAATAAACTAAAGCAAATTAATCCACAACAAAGGAGCCAAGAATATCCCATAAGGGGAGAATAGATTTTTAAATACTGGTGTTGGGAAAACGAGACAGTACATGCAAAACAATGGGAGTGAACCGCTGTCTTACGCTATATACACAAAATCAACCGAAAATATTTCAAAGACTTAAATGTACAACCTGAAATTATAAGACTTCTAGAAGAAAACATAGATGGTAAGCTCCTTGATGTTAGTCTTGGCAATTATTCTTTTTGGATCTGACACCAAAAGAAAGGCAACAGAAGCAAAAATAAGTGAGACTACATCAAACTAAAAAGCTTTTGAACAACAAAGGAAACAACAAAATTAAAAAGCAACCAAGCGGTCAGGGAAAATATTTGTAAATCATAGATCTATAAGGGGTTAATATTCAAATATATAAAGAACTCACACAACTCAGTAGAAAACCCACCAAACAATCCAATGAAAAGAATGGGCATTTTCCAAAGAAGATATAGAGATGGCCAACAGGTACCTGAGAAGGTGCTGATCCTCACTAATCATTAGGGAAATGCAAGTCAGAACCACAATGGGAGATCACCTTACACCTATTATAATTGCTAGAATCAAAAAGACAAGACATAAAACATGTGGGTGAGCTATGGAGGAAAAGGAACTTTTGTGCACTACTGGTGGGATTGTAAATTGGTGCTGCTACGGAAACCAGTATGGAGGCTCCTAAAGAAGAACATGTTATGGTGACTACAGTCGATGACAATATTATAGAATTAAAATTTACTAAGTAAGTAGAACTCAAAAATATATAATATATAAAATATATGTCACTAGATGGGTGGCATATTTCACAATGTATTTGTATATCCATCATCACAATGTAAATACATATTAAATATTTTACAACTTTGTCAATTATACCTCAATAAAGCTAAAAAAATAAGAAAGTTAATCTTTAGTGCATTGTGTGGAGAACTACTGGAAATTATATAGCTAAATTTTCATACAGAACATTAAGGACATTTCAAATATTCTTTGGGTAATTTTTCTCTCAAGACAACATTCTCTTCTGTTAAATCCTGTAATAATTTCTTATTCAAATGTAGGACCTCTCCGGCTTCTAGGAAATCAGTATTGTCATTTTCATATCATCCTTTCATATAATAAAGGCATTTGGAAAGATAGAGATTATATGTACTTATGATATTTTTCAAATTTAATTTTAGAACACTTTATACATCAGATAAAGTACATATTATTCAGGAAATTTGGGTGAATTTTACACAGTTTACAATATAAAGTAATATACAGGAGTGGGTTTAAATATAAATATAAATATAAAGTAGGTTTATAGTTGTATGTGAAACAGTTTATTCATGTATTATTTATTATACTATAACTGTAAACCTACTTTTGCTAGCCCTGTATTTTAAAACTATTGTCAAAATAATCCACTGAAGGTTAAAAATATTATTTTTGAGAATAATCAGTATCATATTTTTTTTTTGTGTGTGTACAACCCTTATAGTGCTAGTCTATAGTAAAATCAAGAATTGGGATTTTTAAAAATTATATTTTTTGAAAGAAGTTTTCTTGTAAACAGAAGAATACAAATCAGTTCTAGTACCATATTAATTTTTTAAATCTATGTGCCATTTATAATGGCTTCATTACTTTATTTTAAAGTAATGATGTAAATTGCATTACAAAAAATCTGAAATACTCAGGATCAAGGTATTTTAATCATTTTTAATTTTCTTCAAAATAACTAATTTTATGAAAATTTGCATTGAAAGCATGACCATTACTATCTTATTCTATTTTTGTTCTGTAATAAACATTTAGAATTTTAGCATTTTCAAATCACTATCCATAATAATCAGAAAAGCAAGTAAGAAGCAAATTGTTTTTATTTTAAATTATCAGTAACACGAGTATGTGAATCTTTTAAAAAACAACAATTATATTTTGGTTGGTTTATAGAGAGTAAAAAAACACTCTATTTTATTACTTCTGGCTTGCACATGTTTCTCCTAAAGTTATAACTCATATGGTGGTATATTTTGGAAAAGAGGAATTTTTGTCAGTATACATGGATTGTCCTAATCAGGTACTATTGAAATACCACTGAAACATACCTCTATTCCATCACCAACATTTTTCAAATAAAAGCAACTACTTATAATATTTCATTTTCTTTGCTACCTTGCTCCTTTGTACTGTGAAGGTGATATTCTAGCTGGCATGAAACTACTGTATTAAAGTGATGTCTAAACACAATTTGATCTTTACTGTTACATCTTCCAGTACTTACTCTCAGGATTTCAAATATTTGCACAAGCATACATCCTGGAAATGAATTTCAACTATGAAACAGATGGCCACAAAACAGTACAACTCATTTACTCGCTGAAGTCCTCTTTCAAAAACTAGAGTCTCTCCAGTGATTTAAGCCTTTGCCATATGCCAAATTGCCTTTTCTATGAATCAATGTTTCCTAGTCAAGCTTGAAAAATGCTCACTCTGCCCCAGAGAGATCAGTCACTTTCCCAATAATAATGACATTTTAACAACAAAAAAAAATGGTCATCCTCCTCAAAGAACATAAAACTGAAGCAGGACTTGTTTCGCAGTGGTCATCACGTAGAAAAAAGAGTTCCATCAGTTTTTAACCTTCTAATTGCTTTTGGAAATGTTCCTGCCAACATGCACCTCTGAATATTTCATTATAATGGTTTCTTTGAATAAAATATTTATTACCATATGTACAAGCAACACACATTATATATGTACAAATTAATCATGATGCTACTTATAAAGGTATTAGCTGAGTATAATCCTTACTCTATAAATATAAGTTAATGTATTTGTATAATGCTACTGTTAAGAACAATATTCTGCCTTCGTAATGTCCAGAAAATATTCTTTAGCCATAATAAAAAAAGATTAATTTAAAATGGGATAACAGTATTGGGTTGACCTGAAAGTTCATTAGTTTTTTCCATAATGTGGCTCTAAGTAGTATTACCAACAGGAGACCTGAGTCAGGAGGTCCCCCTCCTCCATCTTGGCTCTTGCCTGGCTCCCAAGACACATAGAGTAGAAATGAAATAGCAAGTTTCATCATGAAACAAACATGAGCATAAAGCTGTAAGAAGGCACCCAGCTAGTCTAAATGCCCCATATAGAGAGGACATAAAGCTGTTAATAAGTTTGTTTTATATACTTGAGCAGAGGCTACAAGTGGGTACTTAGCTAATCTAAGTACATCGACTATTGGGTTCGGGGGTTATATACCTTAGCTGATTTCTAGAGGTACCTCTCCTTTTCCCCCTTCTAATCCTGGGAATAATGTACACTACAAAGCTTTTTTTCTAACTTAGTAAAAGCTCTTTGTCTTTTTTTTTAAAAATATTTATTTATTTATTTATCTTTAGAGGGGAAGGGAAGGAGAGAGGGAGAGAAATATCAATGTATGGTTGCCTCTCGTGCGTCCCCCGCTGGGAACTGGCCTGCAACCCAGGCATGTGCCCTGACTGGGAATTGAACCGTGATCATCTGGTTCACAGGCCCGTGCTCAATCCACTGAGCTACGCCAGCCAGGGCATATAAAAAGCTCTTTGTCTTGGTGACAGTGCTCCAGTAGCCCCCTTTCTCAGCACAGTCTCAAGGACTCTTCCCTCCTCCTGAGCTATTTTGTTTGTAATACTCGAGACACCCAGAAATCTTACCAAACTGAGCTCAGGACTGCTGAGTTAATTGGTGAGATATGTTCTCCTTTTGCTTCTATCCTCCTGTATTAAGTTTTTTGTTAGATTGTAATGGTGAGGACCTGCCTTTATTTCCCCCCCGGCCACTCATTCCTAGCTGCTACCTAATAGTAGTGCTTAGTTGTCTTTAACCTCATTTGAAACAATTTTTTATTTTTTTAAAAATTTTTTAATCGTTGTTCAAGTACAGTTTTCTGTCTTTTACTCCCATCCCAGTCCACCCACCCCCCGCGAAACCATCTTATTAGATTGTATTGTGACAACTGTCGTATCAGTGTGCATTTAAAACTTTCAAAATTGGTGAATTTTTATGCAGCCTTTTTAATATTGAAGATGGAAGAAGATATGCAACATTTTGGCATATTATGCTTTATTATTTCAAGAAAGGCAAAAACTCAACTGATGCAAAAAAAAAAAAGATTTGTGCAGTGTATGGAGAAGGTGCTGTGACTGATTGAACATGTCAAAAGTAGTTTGCAAAGCTTCTTGGTGAAATAATTCTTTGCTGTGGGACTGTCTTATGCATTGGAAGATGTTTTAGCAGCACCCTGGCCTCTACCCACTAGAAGCCAATAACAGGAGATAGCTCACATACTCAAAATATTCAAATCAATAAAGTTATTGATGAAATAAATTATCAATAAAGTGAAAATGAAAAATGCATTTTATTTTACAGAAAAAGTGTAACAGACTTCTCAGCCAACCCAAGAGTACCCCATCAATACAGAGACACTGACAGAGAGAGAGAGAGACAGAGAAGAAGATAAAGGGAGCATCAGAGCATCAGACTAGTAGCTAGAAAATGTGTACTTTTCCCCCCTCTAATTTTGGCTCCTCATTTTGGGTGAGACATTAAAACCCTTTAAACTTCATTTTTCTACTGAAGGTAAAGAAAGCAAGATCTCCAAAAATTATTTCAGCTATTAAACTGTTACTCTGATGAAGCGACCATTAAGGGAAATGAAGAGAACTGCAGAACCTTGTGCAATACCACCGGGCCTCATAAACTTGCCACTGATTGAGGGTGAGGACTATAAAGTGCTGAAACTCACATTCACCTGTGAGTCTCTCCACCTGGCCACAACCGACCAGCAACTACAGCTCCTAACGCTCTGCCTCATATTCCCATCCAGTTCCCTCTCATTCTTACCTCTATTCTACTTTATATTTTCTTCTCCTGTAACAAATTGCTTTTCTGCCCAACCCACTCTCCTACATTTTTCCTATGGACTTTCTGATTCCCCTACTCTGAGTTCTCTACCCCTTATGGTGACCTTTTCATAAAATATTTCATTGCCTGCCTCACCTCTTGCCTTAGCCTGTGTTTCTCCTTTTAAGGACTCCACTTTCCTGCACCCTGTCAGAAAAACATTTATTTTCTCATACTGCCCTTGTGTCAGGATTGAGGGTTGGGATCAGTTTTCTTCCTACCCCTTGTTCCCATTTTCAGGTCACAGCTGCCAACATTCGTATAAAATGCCAGTTCTCTCCAGGGGTTTATAATTTCTTTGTGCCTCTCCCTTTATACCTCCTCCTCTGTAGACTTGGTAGGCAAACCTGTTGTCAAGAAGGACGTTAATGTCTATGAGACTGACCCACCCCTGAA
This sequence comes from Carollia perspicillata, assembly GCA_004027735.1. NCBI lineage: Eukaryota > Metazoa > Chordata > Mammalia > Chiroptera > Phyllostomidae > Carollia > Carollia perspicillata. Next base: position 67,490 of record PVKM010001145.1, read on the forward strand.
ATCACTTCTTCGGCAATGACTTTCTCTGATCCAGCTTCCTGTTTGGCAGCGTGCCTGCCTAAGTACCCTTGTAAGACCAATCTTGATCCTCTGATTTGTTTATGCATTTACTTTGCCATGCATCAGCCTTCTCCTATGTTCTTTTCTAATCTAGTTTAGACTGAGTATCTCTTTAATGTCTTCCTGTGAAGGCCCCAAACTTTCTTGTTCATTTTCCTTCCACTGAAATTGCCTACTAAAATTCCAATCATAAATGAATTCAACTCTCCAACTTCTCTATGGTTGCACGTAGATTGCTTTTTTGCAGCTAAAAATCCCTCAAATAAATCAGATTGGTAACATTATACACATACAGAGACAACAAACTCAGATGAACTTTAAAACTGCCTGAGTTTCCATCATGTTTCACTACTTGGTTCACTTTCCATTTCTCTGAAGAAAGTAAGTCCCTTTAATCCTTTTCCAAAGACCTCTATTCTCTTTTCGCTCTCTGTTGACATAGACTGCAACTGCACCACCTCCTGCCAGCAGAGATTCAAGCCTGCCTAGATCTGCAGGACTTCCCCCTTTCTTCCTTCTGCTATGGTGGATGCATCCAGGCCTCCTACTCTAGGCTGGTCCGCCATGTGTGCTCTAGATCCTTCTGTTATTACCAATTATCACACACACCAGCTTTCAATGACACTTACATATGTTCAAGTTTCAGTTTTTTAAAAAATCCCTGAAACAAGCACCCCCTTCTAACTACTTTAATCCCCCTTCTCACCCTCAATCTCCCTCCTAATATTATGTATGCTCCCTGTTCCCATATCCTCACCTGCATTCTCCCCTCAACTGAATCCGACCTGGAGCTTGCCCCCAGCACTCCATTAAAACTCTCCTGGCTGTCATGGCTGCATGTATTCTTCAGTCCTGATCTTACTTGACCAATTCCTGCAAGTTGACTACATTTCTTTATTTTTCTAACACCACATTAAAAAACCTTTCCCTCTTCTATGGACACTTGTCTTCATAATTCAAAAGTTCAACAGATATGGCAGAACATCCACAGACGTCAAGGACTGGATGATGAGCATATGAACATGAACAAGATGACAGAGTCCTTTCACCCAAGTACTTTATATTCTGATAAAATAAATAATTTTATTTAGTCTTCAAAGAGTTACATAGAGGGTAGAATAGTTAAATATGTTACATCTCAAATTAAAACATTCCTCACTCTTCCTTGACCTCCTTCGCTAGCATCTTCTCCTGCGTTTTACATATTAAAGCTCTTCAGGTCTCTGTCCAGTGTCCCCTGTTTACTCTGCATTCACTCCTGGTTGATATGATCTATTCACATAGCTTCTGTTCAACATGCCTATGACGCCTACACTTATATTTTCAGCTCAAATCTCTTCTGAGCTCACAATTTACATTTTTGTGCTTACCTTGAGCTGCTGGAGGCTCTGCTCTTTTGTTGCTGTACCGTGTGGCTTCCTAAGTCCTTGGCTGGGAAAGAGAAACTGGAAGGTGCAGGAGCTTCTCACCATGTCCGGCTGCAAGTGCCAACCTTCACTTATCCCCTCCTTTCATTCACCTGAGTTAGTCACAGAGTTCTACCTGACCACAATGGGGCTGGGGAGTATGATTTTCCAAATGTCCAGACAAAAATCTCAGATCTTGGTTCATTTATCCAAGTAATATTTACCACAAAAAGAATTATTTTAGACTTCTTTTCCTCCTTGCTCTTACCAATTATCCCCCTCAATGTTTTCAATTCAATAACATTCCCCATCTATACTTAAACAGGGGATGTGTTGTTGGGATTGGCCAAGGAAGCACTTGTGACTTCAGCTGCTGATGGGCATGTGATCAACACTTGGAGGGTCTACAGCTGTCAGCTTCTTCAGTCTGCCCCAGCCACAGAGCACTGCCTAGGCCAGAAGCACGCCCTCCCTGGGATGGCCTACACTCTGTTCTACTTCTCCTTCTGCCACTTTTGCTTTTCTTTCCCAGGGAAGGGACCAGGGTGAGGAAAGATGATGAATAAGACATCATAATTTCAATAAAGACAGGCTCAGGTTCCTCTTTTGCACAGGTGTTAATGCTTAATAAATAGCTCACACACCAAATTCTGTTTAAGCATCTGCCTTTGGAACAAATAATCTGTACCTGTTGGTAATGGAAGGGATCTGAGAAACTAGGCGATAAACTGGAGTTTACAAGATAGATCACATTCAGCCCAGGCAGCAATAAGAACCCTGTCATTGGTAAGTGAAACACAGACATCCTGAGACATAGGTTTATGTCAAATTATTAAAACTCTCATCATTGGTGAGTAATGATGATATACCACTGGAGAAAGGGGGTATGCATTAGCTGGTGTAAAGTATCAGAACTTTGAGAAGTATTGGGGAGGTAATAAGAGCAATGGGGACCATGGTACCCTAGAAAAAGGTCATGAAAAGGTGTGGGCAATTGAACATCAAGCAAGAAAACCAATAGTCCTTCATCTAGCTTATGCAAATGCTCTCCTACAGTATGAAGGCAGAGAAAGCTGAGGACTAGGAGCTAAAAGGAGAGATAAAGCTCCAGTTAAGGTTAAATGCCTAATCGAGGCAGGTTAGCTATAACAAGATCAGGGCCTATTGGGGGAAAAATGGGATCCTAATATTGGGGAAGAGAACATCTGGGTATATGACCCTGGACATTATTTATTGATTGATCTTTAGAGAGAGTTAGGGAGAGCAAAACATTAACTTGTTGTTCCACTTATTTATGCATTCATTGGTTGATTTTTGTATGAGCCCTGACTGGGGAGTGAACCTACAACCTTAGTGTATCAGGATGATGGATCCTGAATATTTTGAACATCTGGACTCTTCTGAACTCTCTGAAAATGTGGAAGTGAGCTGACCTTTCTGCTTAAGGGCTAGCTTACCCATCCCCTTTGCTTGAAGATATTTGTTGGGAAAATGGAATCAGTCAGGCTCCCTGACCTGGATGTTCGGGCAAATATAACTTAGCAGTGTTCATATAACCTTGAGTATGGGCCCACATGCATAAAATGAAGCTGTGTTGTATAACTTGAAGGTCAGTATTGGCACCCTGCGGGCTTTGGGTGCACTTAGTATATACAGGAGGTGGGACTTCCCCACAGTGCCACACGTGGCTTGTGGCATGCATGGATCACCCCACCCCAGAATAAAGGCATGTTAAATATTGCAATGGCTCCCTCGAATTTCCTTCCATTTGCTGGAATCCTGTGTGAACCTGTCCAGCCTTGACTGGTCTCAAAACAGTACTACAGAATCCTCTCCCCGCAAATCATGTGCCCCCTTCAGGATCTGCCTTTACCCTGTGTTATGGCAACTAGGCCTACAACCAGCTTAAGTCACAGCATGACTCAGTCAGGCATATGCTATTGCTCATGAGGCCTAATGTCCTAAAGAAGCGGCAAGACCTAGTTATTATGTATTGGCAGATCCTGGAAGAGAACCCGCAGGTCTGAATTCTGAGAGTGCTTAATCAAGGGGACCAGAAAACATGATTGGGCAGGGAAGGGTTTCTTGACTTGGAAGCATTCCAGTGATACTGGATTTAACAGCGGGTTGAGAACATGGGTAGTGAGAACCATCCAAATGAAGGTGCACACTCACCATTGAGATGACTCTTAAGAGATATGGAAAAACAATGGCCAACGCTAAGTGAAGGTGAAATACCAGAATTCCAAGGCAGACAGTAGACCAAGGGATTTAAAAAGTCATGGAAGCCAGCATGCTGGAGTGAATACGCTTTTTAAGGCCAGAAGCCTCACCAAATTATGACCAATGGCAAAGCCTTTAAAACACACCATTTACCAAAGCCATAAACAATGCTCTGCTGAGAGGCACCAGAATCACTGAAAGCTCAGTGGATGGCTCTCTTCTGTAACCCAGGGCTGACAGTAGGAGAGGGTATATTTTTACTAGGCTCAGTGATATACATGAGGATAATAGGTCCCAAATAATGGGCAGGTGGTGGCACTTAATTGCCAAAATCCAGGTGGTTGAATTTATAGTAATAAGTGGCAGGGTTAGAGTAGTAGAAGTCAGGAGGCCTGAAGTAAGAGATGAAGATGGTTAATCGAACAGGGTCACTAGGGGCATAACAGATGGGAACCCAATAAGGGTATCCCACTCAGCTTGTACTATTATAAGATTCAAGAATGGTCCTGGCTGGTGTGGCTCAGTGTATTGAGCACAGACACCTGCGAACCAGAGAGTCACTGGTTCATATTCCCAGTCATGGCCCGTGCCTGGGTTTGTGGGCTGGGTTCCCAGTGGGAAGCATGCAAGCAGTGACCACACATTGATGTTTCTCTCTCCCTCTCTTTCTCCTTCCCTTCCCTTCTGTCTAAAAATAAATAAATAAAATATTTTTAAAAAAGGATGAACAGGAGGCCAAGGGAAATTGTCCTATTAAAAGTTATAATGCAGGCTGGGATGGTGGGAAGTGAGGGGGAAAGGCAGAAAACTGTGCTTGAAAAACAATTAAAAATTGTAATAATACATTTAAAAAAATTAAAAAAAATCACAATGCAGTTGCAAGTTTCTGGACCCGAGGTAGTTTTCAGAACCACAATTTATTGACTGAAGAGCAGGCCAAGTCCCTAACAGGAAATAAATTGCAATAGCACAGCAAATGTACCCAGTAATCATTTCCCCACTCCTTCCTCAAAATTCATTCACTTGGGTAGCCATAGAGTGGCCAATATCCCAGTTTTCCCAGAACTAAGGTACTTCTTGACACAGGACTTTCTTTTTTTTTGTAAATTGGAAAAGTCCTCAGTAAACTGGTCACTCAGTAAATTGGCTACCCTAATACTACGTATTGGGGGTAGGGGACTAGCCAATCATTTCAAGCACTGTTGGACAGTCTGAATTGACAGTGATACCCAGAAAGTTGAAGCACTATTATGGTCCCTCTATTAGAATTGGGGCCTATGGGAGCCAGGTAATAAATGGAATCCTGAGAAACATCTGGCTTGTGATGGATACACTATTTCTTCAGATCCCTAGCAATTATTTCCCCAGCCTCTGAAAGTATAACTGAGAATAACATACTAAATAATTAGTACAAGTCCCACACTGACTCCTTGGCCTTTGGGACAAGGGCAATCAAACCCACATGGAAGCTCCTAAAACTGTTCCCCAAACTCAGCCAAGAAATAAATCTAAAATAACATTCCATTCCAAGGAGCATGGTAGAAATTAGTGTCACCCTTGAGAATCTATAGGTTGCATAGTTGTTGGTCCATATCAGATATTCATTTAATTCACCACTGTGGCCCTTCAAAAACCAGAAGGATCTTGGAAAGAGGACAGCGGACTGTTACAACCACAAACTCAGGGATGTGGTCATCCCAATTGCAGTGACCATGTCAGATGTGCTGTTTTTGCTAGAGGAGACCAACATGTCCTCAGATACATTGGTGTGGTGAGTGCATCCTTTCTTTCTCAATGAAAAAAGAGGACTATTAAGAGTTCTCATTCCATGGATAAGGCAAAAATACACATTTATATTTTTGCCATAAAGATATGTTAACTCTCCTGTATAAAGTGAACATTATAAAACAATGGTTAATTATTTTGGAAATAGAGCTTTTTTTAAAACATAGGTCCTTTAATATTGATTGTATTAGGAAATTTGCTAGTACTTAAAAACCATTATAAATGCACATAGCTTATGGCTTTATAGGTATATTTTATTTTTATTTCATGTATAAGAAAACTACTTTAAGGAAATAAAAAAACTATCATCTAGATTTACTTATAGATTTGTGATTATTATTTTGTAAAATTTTTAAAATTTATTTTTATTTTTAATTTTCCCCCATTTTTTAGATTTTATTGTTGTTCAAGTATGCTGTCTGCCTTTTCCCCCATCTCTCCCCGATACCCCAGACATGCCAACCTCCCTCCTCTGATTCCTTCTTCCCATATTATACCCATATGATTATTACTATAAGAAAATGCAAAAATTACACAAGTACATGGAAAGAATCCCATTATATGTTATCACGTGGAATGTTTGAAAACAATGATTCAATGCAAAGAAAATATATTTCCTTAAATTAAGCAATAATAATTATTTTAATCAGTGTAAAGTCAGATATAAAAGTTCTAAAAATTATTCGTAATTAATAACATTGAACATACTCATCAAGACGCCTAATGCCTTAAGTCTTATAAGTGGGCTAATTTCCTTTAAGTGTAGACAGGTAAGCAAAATGACAAAAGAGAATTTTATATAAATTTATCAAAAGTACATAGTGTTTTATGTTCTACAAATAAAATATTTTATGTTCTATATCCAAATATTAAAAAAGTCTGATGTTAGTCTAAAGCACATTTTCATAACTAAACTCCTTCCAATGTAAAATATAGCTCAGGACTTTTTATTATTTAAAGGATGAGATAAAGACCTTCTTGATAGATGACATTTTTGTTTTTTCCCCATACAATTATCACGCTTTTTAGTCAGACTTAGTTGTATCCCGATTGACAATAAGACTTAAATCTTCTGCAAATATTTGGTCTTCTATTTTACTCTTTCACTTTAGTACCAAGAATCTTCTTTAAATTGTGGTTAATATGTTTACCGCCTTTGGTCATCTTCTGGCCTTGACCAGTGTGGTATTTTCCCTTGATACATGCGCTTTCTCTTCCACTGGGATACATGCTTGGGAGCAATAGAAGGAAAAAATGTTTGAGATAATATTCTCCCAACATTTCTAGTGGGCAAATCTTGAAGATACCTGGGGAAATGTTGGCTAATTTTATATTCATAGATTAATTTTCTTAAATTTGAATCATCTAATTTGATAGAGTGTGGATCATCTATTGTTATATTCTGATAGGTATCTGTGGAACTTTGAGGTGCATTCGACATTGCAGAATTACGTTGATGGATGCTAGGTAAAATTCCAAGTCTATTTTGCTTTAAGACTAATCCAGTACCAGGAATAAAAAGTCTTGATTCTTCCTGTTTTGATAGATGACTGATGGCTGTGTTTGAAACAGAGTGAGGTATGCATCCATTCACTGCTGAATTATTCCAGATTAAAGGATTATATATAACTTGTCCATCAAGAGGGCATGAATTGCACTTGTAGAATAACCAACTATCGATACATTTCCTATGAAACTTAAAAGAAAAGGTTGTAAGTTAACCAGGTTGTAAGATATAACTATCTTGTTTATAATATATGTTACATATGTAAATTTTCCTGTTACATTATTGTGTTACTACCAAACTAGCAACAATGGAAGGTAATTATAATTTATCTAGTTTTATGAAAATATTTTGAAGAGGTTCTCTTAAATATGTTATTGGTTATGGGTTATAAGTTTCTTGAAAATAAAATGGTGAAGTCTTTATGAATGTGGCATAGCATACAGTATTATAAGTATTTTATTTTCATAAAATATAATATACTAGGATGTCCATTTTCAACATTAAAATGGAAAACTTTATATGAATATTATTTTTGTAATTTCACTTAAAACTACCTATTCAAGCCATTAATTTCACTGTCTCTAATAAATAAAAATTATTAAATTAAAAAGTCATAATCAACTGGAGTTGAAAATTGATCTGATGACGGTGATATAAATCAATCACATTCTTGGGAAGAAAGACTATCAGACATTTCAGCAAAGGGTGACTCTATAGCTATTATTTATTGAAACAACTTCATGTCACCAATTTGTACTTCTTACCTCCTTCACCTTTGTCACCCAATCCCCCAGCTGTGCCCCTCCCTTCTGGCACCCATCAGTCGGTTCTCTGCATCTATGAGTGTGTTTCTTTCCATATTGGTAGTTACAAAATAGTATGGGGATGTAAAGTACAGTATAGGGAACACAGTCAATAATATTTTGTTAACTATGGATGGTGCCAGGTGGGTACTGGGATATCGAGAGAGGAGTCACTTTGTAAAGTATATGATTGTTTAACTACTATTTAATCACTGTGCGCTGTACACTGGAAACTAATACAAAAGTGATATTGAATGTAAACTGTAATTGAAAAGTAAAACTAAAAAAGAAATAAGTTTATTTCAGAGAAAACCTGGTTACCAACTGCACAGTGACTGAGCAACACAGACTTTGATTCCAGTGAGTTAATTTAAAATAATGAAGGATGTTAAATTAAGCATTTTTCATCCAAAGAATCACAAAAATATATTAAAAATTTTGTATTCTATAAGCTTTTACTTTTTTACAGATAACTAAAGTAGATAAAAGACTCTAACTTAACGGGCCATGTATCTTTCCCAGATAGCATATACAGAAACAAGTCCTGATCAATAGGAATCCATTCTTAGGGGGCAAAGCTGCCTTTTCAGTAGTCTCTGCTGCAGCTCCTCTACATACATACTGTTCAGTTTGAACATCTGCAAGTAACACAACTAAAAAGTGAAAGGCTTTGTCACTTTATTTGTGAAAACTGGCCCTACAGGGAAAGTCAAAGTAAAATGTGACTTCTACCTTGTGAGTACATGGGAGCAATCTTATATATTGACCAGGACAAAATGCCTTCAAACAAAGTCGACACTGGTAGCCTGGAGCAATCAGCATACTATTCTTTGTGATCACTAAGAGAGGCAGTGACTTTACCGCGTGTTTTGGTGTGTAAACCTGGCTGAATGAGAATAAGCAGAAACATGAATGCTCATACGTGATTACAGATCAGGAAGTAATCAATAGCACAGGTAATAACCTCCATATATACAATGCACATAAACCCAATGTTTTCTTCTGAAGATAATAAATCTCACACATAATAAATCTCACACATACATTATTAAATTTGTTGTTATTGATCCTGAACACGATGGACCCAACTTTAGCATCAACTTCTTAAAGAACAAAATTTAGTCATTTCAAGTAAAACTACTAACCTGAAATTTTTTGATTTGTGCTTTTTAATGATCCTGAACACGATGGACCCAACTTTAGCATTAACTTCTTAAAGAACAAAATTTAGTCATTTCAAGTAAAACTACTAACCTGAAATTTTTTGATTTGTGCTTTTTAATGTAAATGAAACAACAACAGAATTTTGATGAGAACCACATACTCAAATTACTACAGTGTGAGCCACCATGTAAGCTTTTTTTTAATTTTAATTTTTTTAGAAAAATACAACCCAATCTACTCTGTCATCTGATAGGAAGGTACACAGTAAGCTACATTAAATATTCTAGTTCACTAAGATAAATTGGTAGATCAGGTCTGAAGCCTGTCCACTAGCAAACAGTCCAATCTGTGTTCTGAAATACAATCAATCTGCTTGGTACCCTTCCTCCAAGGGGGTGGAGGAGAGAGGGGATGAGGCAGAAGAGACTTCCTTCCCCTAGAAGCCAGTTATTTCAAAGCAAATCTCAAATCCCCATCTATTTTTTCTTTTTATCACTTGTCAGTTTTAATTTCACATTTATTAGATGATCATTAATTATTGAGGAAATTGCTATTTCCCTAATATCCAGTACAATTTCTGGTAGAATTAATAATAATTATAGACAACATTATTTGAATATTTACTGTGTGCATTAATTTATCTTATATGCACAACATCCCTGGGAGGCTGGTTTTAGAATTATCCCCCTTACAGAGATGAAGGAGATATGGCAGAGAGAAGTGACGTGACTAGCCCAAGAGTCACGCAGCCAGCCTGTGGTTGTACTAGGCTTGAATTTAAGCAGCCTGACTCCAGAGCCTTGCTCTTCACTCGCACACAGTAATGTCACCTAGTATATAATAAGTGCTCAATTCATATTTATTGAATAAGGAAATGAATGAAATTATATAACATCCCAAGTCCTACAAGAAATATAAATTTCACTTAGAATCTCACCCTTGCTTTTCTTGAAAGTGTGGCATCTTTTCTTCCCCATCGTTTTTAATATCTATATTTACAATTTGATTTGATCTTTTTTCTACTGATTTCCACCTTTGATTTCTTTTCTGTGATGAGTAAAAAAGTAAATGTTATTTTGCAAATCATAAAAATTTTTATTTTGTGGATTAAAATTAATAGGCTGCATATCAATAACTTGATGTGATAAGTCAGTTGGTAATGTTGAAGTCTTTTAAAAAGGGGATCTTCAAGCTTAATGGCTTATGATTTATGTATAATATTATCATGTTTGTTATTGTGTTGGATTTTATAAATTACAAATATAAGAACTGGCTGCCTTGTACATCCTTATGAAAAAGAGTTTCCCCAAAATTATGGTCTTTGGTTTTTATTAAAATTCACTTAACTCTATTTCAGAGTGTTATCTCTTCTTATTATTCTCAGACTTATTTTACAATAGGACAAATGCTAAATGAAATTCAAAATGCATACTGTACCTCACGGAATGTAAATGAGTGAGAAAGATGGCAGCAGCTATCAAAACATTTCTGGCATAAATGATATTCTGTACATTTGGTACACCTAAAAATGCAAAACATACAAGAAAGATTCCAATTATTTTAATGGTTTTTGATGAAAAATTCTGCCCAAAATTTCCTGGGGACTCTGCAGATATGACAAAACCCATCCTAAATGCCTCACCCTGTATTAGTTTCCTATTGCTACTGGAACAAGTTACAGCACATTTACCAGCTTAAACAGTATCTATTTATTATTTTCTTGTTTTGTGAAGTAGAAGTCTGACATGGGTCTCAATGGGTTAAAATCAAGGCATTTGCAGGGCTGCATTTTTTGGATGCTCTAGACAGATCTCTTTCCTTGTCCTTTGCATCTTCTAAAGGCTGCCCACCTTCTTAGCTTATTTTCCTTCATCTTCAAAGCAAGCAATATAGCATCTCATCTTTCTTTCATAGTTACATTTCCTTCTGACTCTCTTCTTTATTTCCTTCTTCCACTTCTAAGACTCCTTGGAATTATACTAGGGCCAGGTAATCTGGGATAATCGATTTCAAGGTCAGATGATTAGCAACCATAATTCCATTTGAAATCTTAATTGCCCTACAACATGTAAGCAAACATACAGGTTCTGGGCATTAGGATGGAGGCATATTTGGGAGGGCATTATTTTGCCTACCATATATCTCTTCCATAATGTCTTCCTGGGGTAACTCGGTTTTTCATTTATCTGTTTCTCTAAATTCCTGTGGAATCAATAGCCTCTTAGGTATTCTATCATTTAATTATCCAGTGTTTTCCAATTGTTTCATGAATGCTAGAGTTATACTTAGCAGGATACTTCTTGAAAAAAGGAATTGCATTATATCCTCTCTCTTCACAAAATGGAAAGAGGCGCATATATATATATATATATATATATATATATAGTTTTCAATAAAAACTATTGACATATTTTAAACAAACTTCACTTTCCACAAAAGTTCACTTGCAGATTTGTATCATTTATAAAAATTTTGCCACAGCAGAGAATTCTAATTTACTTGTAGCAATATTCACCAATAAACTAATATTCTGAGCAAATAAGCTTATTTTCTTGTTCAAGTTACCTAAGATTTAGAAGACGATTTCCATGAGAAATCTGGGAAACTATGTCCTTCAGTCATCTTAGAAGTGGCAAGTGCTAATTTATTCAGTATTACTGTTTATACATACAGGGAAGATTCTTAACAATTAACATTAATCAATCAGAGCAATGGTATAATGAATTTAATAACACAATTATGCTGGACTACCAAAAGTTAAGCATTTCTATATTTTCACATATCCTCGATATTTTGGTATTAGCTTCTGAAAAGATAAGAAGCTATAGTGTAAAACTCTAAGAAGGACCTGGAAAGCTTTCCAGTTTATCTTGTCTCCTAGTCAATCCATTCCAAAAACTACTGGAAATAGGTTTTTTAGGCCAATGACTGATATATTCGTACTTGAGGAAATGGAAGTTAGTGAAGTCAAAAATGTTAGAAATCTATTCTTCAATTTGTAACAGAGGTTTGATACAGAGGTGAATGACTGCGAGTTAAACCCAAGAGAAGTTACTCTGGAGGGAGAGTGTAGACAGCATCAGACAGGGAGCAGAACAGTGGGGAAAGGCTGCATTGAGGGGTCGTAAGAAGAACCATCTATGATGAGAACAGAAAGAGCAGTCAGCCCAGAGTGACGGAGGAATATACACATAGTCACTAACAAAATACTCCAAAGCAAGATTTAAAACCATCTACCAAAACCACACATTAATCACGTGAGGAACATTACGAGAGGGTTACGCTGTGGCTATCGTATGTCCTTATCCCCCACAGCTGTTCCTCTGAACATTTATTTTTTTGCCTGTAACCTTAGCTCCTTATTGTTCTGATCCACTCTTCTTGAAACAATTAAATCACTCAAACAATGGCTTCTAATGCCAGATATGAGTCTTCTCTTTTTCTAAAACCCTTTTAACCAACATTCCTAAAACTAGCTGAATACCTCCTGCTAAACCTGTATAAATACTCTGCCCTTCCTCCTCAAGTGAAATGCTCCTTTGTAGACCTTTCAGGCCAGCTGCTTTCCAATAAAGACTTTTGCTAATGGTGCTCTAGTTAATTTTCTTCTATGTGACATACGGAGAGAAAAAGGACTAGAAGAGTTCAAAGGAGAAAGGTTAAGGGGATAAAAACAGTTTCATAGTTTTATGAGCAGGTTTAAATATATATTTATTGGACTCATTATGTAATTCCAGGAAGATTGAAAAGTAAGCTGATGTATTTTAGCAGAATATTTAAACTTGAAATAAAATATTTTTTCTTAACACACAGTTAACCTAAAATTTTAATTAAGAAAGCACAATTTCCAAAGCAGAGCAATTAACTGATGTTTTATGTGGCAACTGTGGGGAAGTTTGGGGATTATTCATGAAAGTAATGGAAACTGCTTTCTCTAATAACAACCTCGTTGAGGTATAAGACAAAAAAGAAAACAAAATAATGCACCCGCTGCTATTTGGAACAGGGGAACTTGATTAAATACTCAGTCAATCTAGTCAATATCCCTCTGGCTCAAACCTAGGCAATGATTTTGGCAATGACCTAATTGGTAGTTTGAAGGAAGTTACAGAGGGTGAGCAGTGTATCTAGCAAAGCTCTGAGCTTGGAAATTCATCTTGGATGAACTCACAAAGCCCGTGTCCAGAACTTCCAAGCCAGAATACTACTTCAGACTCTCAATCTGGACAGGAGTGTAAAGCCAATATCCTTGCGTAAGTGAAGAAAATAAAACAATTGATGATCTGAGGTACTGGGATGACATAAATCACTAGACTGGAAATCCTAAATAAATGCCCAGCAATGAAGGGAAATAGAAAGGGAGATATAAATATCTTCCTATATAAAGGAGGAAAGGAAGAAGGCAGGCTAGATGACTGGTACTCTGATGCTCAAAGTTTCCTAAAGTTAAAAAAAAAAATACTTGCTCATAATTGTAGTGATGACACTTACTTATAACACTTGCCCTCAATTGGAAATTGTTTACAGTTATTACAGGGAATTCCAAGTTGTTTGTCCAGTTGTTCTTTCTCAGCTGCAGCCACAAGTTTGCTAGAGTTTCTGAATTCCTCCAAAATAAGTTTTAATGGTGCAAACTCTTTCCTACACAGAGGACATTTCAACATAGAAGTGTTTGATATTGCATCCTGATAATTAGCTAAAATCTTCATGCATTTTATATGCATATTATTGCCACAGCCAAGCCTGTTAAAATTAAATAACATTACCATTTGTAAATGCAAAGTTATATATATTATATAAATAAAATTTTCTCTGCTATCATCTTTACCTCCTATAAAAATAGATTCTGATTTTCTAGATATAGCTTGATTACATACGTAAACACATACCCTATCTTCTCTTATCTACCTAATCTATCATTATCAATTTAACTTAGACATCAGAATTCCAAACAAATCCCCCCATTGCAATAAAAATTGCAGTAAAAATTTTCAGCACTGAAATATTTTTCATTTGTAAAGTGAGAATGCAATAATCTTAACAAAAAAGAACATTATAATGATACTCATTGCTTTCTAAATAAAAAGCATCACTGAAGGCAGAGGCATCACCTTATTTTTTTGAGAAATCACACAATATGTGGTAGCACCCAATAAATATCTCCTGAGAGAAATAATATTTGGGGAAATAGTTAATACATTTTAAATATACAATAAAAACAGTCATATGAAACACTAAAATGTGGATGAAATTTTTGGGAAATGATTAGGAATAAAAAGAATGAAAAAGTCCAATAGCAAACAGTTGCCCAAATTTTTCAAGTCCAAGTGCACTGAGTAGTTGACTATGACACTTTTAATAAACTACTGTGTGAAGTTTTGAATGATTTGAGTTTAAAATTAGAGTTTAGAAAAACTGAAAAGAATTTTTATCATTTAAAGTAAAACAATCTTTACTTTTAAAAACTCTTTGTAACTACTCTATACCACGGCATGTGTTTCTGTGTTAAAACAAAAATGTAAAAATTATTCCACTTTAATAAACTTCAAGTGAGTAGAGGAATAAAGTGGAATTATGTTTTAATTTTCACCCTTTAAAATGTAGCCCAGAAATATTTAAAGTAAGAGCAGGACCTGTCATAACCTACATGTTAGGAAGCAAACGAAGACCAGTTAAACATAGTTGTTTAAATATATACCATTTCTCAGGATATAGTCCTAGCAGTGCAATTGCTGGGTCAAAAGGCAGTTCCATTTTCAGTTTTCTTAGAAAAATTCCATATTGTTTTCTATAGTGGTTGTACCAGTCTGCAATCCCACCAGCAGTGCACTAGGGTCCCCTTTTCTCCACAACCTCTCCAACACTTGTTGTTTGTTGCTTTGTTTATGATGGCCATTCTTACCGGTGTAAACTGGTATCTCATTGTGGTTTTAATTTGCAATTCTCTGATGGCTAGCGATATTGAGCATCTTTTCATGTGTCTCTGAATCCTCTGTATGTCCTCCTTGGAGACATGCCTGTCCAAGTCCTTTGCCCATTTTTTAATTGGGTTGCTTGTCTTCTTGGAGTGGAGTTGTGTAAGTTCTTTGTATATTTTGGAGATTAAACCCTTGTCTGAGGTATCATTGGCAAATATGTTTTCCCATATAGTTGGTTCTCTTTTTATTTTAATGCTGTTTTCTTTAGCTGTGCAGAAGCTTTTTATTTTAATGAGATCCCATTTGTTTATTCTTTCCGTTATGTCCCTTGCTCTGGGGGACATATCAGTAAACATGTTGCTGCGTGAGATAGCTGAGATTTTCCTGCCTATGTTCTCCTCTAGGATTTTAATGGTGTCACGGCTTATATTTAAGTCTTTTATCCTCTTGAATTTATTTTTGTGTATGGTATAAGTTGGTGCTCCAGTTTCATTTTTTTGCACGTAGCTGTCCAGTTTTCACAACACCATTTGTTGAAGAGATTATTTTTACTCCATTTTATGGTGTTGTCCCCTTTGTCGAATATTAACTGACTGTAGTGACTTGGGTTTATTTCTGGGCTCTCTGTTCTGTTCCATTGGTCTATGTGCCTATTTTTATGCCAGTACCAGGCTGTTTTGATTACAGTGGCCTTGTAATATAGTTTGGTATCAGGTATTGTGATCCCTCCTACTTTGATCTTCTTTCTCAAAATTGCAGCTGCTATTTGGGGTCATTTATGGTTCCATATAAACTTTTGAAGTATTCATTCTATGTCTGTGAAATATGCCATTGGTACTTGGATAGGTATTGCATTGAATCTGTATATTGCTTTGGGTAATATGGACATTTGATGATGTTAATTATTCCAATCCATGAGCACTGTATATGTTTCCATTTGTTTGTGTCCTCCTTGATTTCATTCTTCAGTGTTGTGTAGTTTTCTGCATACAGGTCTTTTATCTCCTTGATTAGGTTTATTCCTAGGTATTTTATTTTTCTTTTTGGTATATCAAATGGGATTTTTTTCTTGATTTCTGCTTCTGCTGTTTCACTGTTGGTATACAAAAATGCCTTTGATTTCTGGATATTGACTTTGTATCCTGCTGTTTTGCCAAATTCATTTATTAGGCTGAGCAGTTTTGGGGTATAGTCTATAGGATTTTCCATGTACACTATCATATCATCTGCAAACAGTGACAGTTTTGTTTCCTCCTTTCTGATTTGGATGCCTTTTATTTCCTTTTCTTGTCTGATTGCTGTGGCTAAAACTTCCAAAATTATATTGACTAGAAGTGGTGAAAGTGGACAGCCTTGTCTTGTTCTTGATCTTAGTGGAAAAGATTTAAATTTTTGTCCATTGAGTATGATGTTAGCTGTAGGTCTCTCATATATGGCCTTTATTATGTTGAGGAATGCTCCCTCAATTCCCACTTCGCTGAGTGTTTTTATTACAAGGCCACTGTAATCAAAACAGCCTGGTACTGGCATAAAAACAGGCACATAGACCAATGGAACAGAACAGAGAGCCCAGAAATAAACCCAAGTCACTACAGTCAGTTAATATTCGACAAAGGGGTCAACACCATAAAATGGAGTAAAAATAGTCTCTTCAACAAATGGTGTTGGGAGAACTGGACAGCTACGTGCAAAAAAATGAAACTGGAGCACCAACTTATACCATACACAAAAATAAATTCAAGGTGGATAAAAGACTTAAATATAAGCCGTGACACCATTAAAGTCCTAGAGGAGAACATAGGCAGGAAAATCTCAGCTATCTCACGCAGCAACATGTTTACTGATATGTCCCCCAGAGCAAGGGACATAACGGAAAGAATAAACAAATGGGATCTCATTAAAATAAAAAGCTTCTGCACAGCTAA